>OX104024.1:4149122-4193911 GCA_944470205.2 Schistosoma margrebowiei
AACCAAAAAGTTCCTTAATTTGTGATTGCGGTAATCAAATGACTGCTGTACCATGTGCAGACTACCGTGATGACGTCTTTCAATGTTATTAATGTTGGAGGAAGAACAGGAACTTTTTCGCTCGACCCGGATTGAGACTAAGGCAAATTAAGACAATCGTTGCGAACCGGATAATAAAAGCATTAGTAACACTGGCTGCAACCTTTGCAGATGTTACTGAAGCTTCAGTTGTTCAGTGGTATAAGTACTGTAGAGATAAATGTGCAATAAAAATGACAAGCTTACACAGGTCGTTTGGAAGAGTCGGGGGAATCGTTGAAATAGACGAAACAGTAGCCAGGAAACGAAAATTTAACAGAGGACGTATTATTAAAGAAGACTCGGTAACATAAATTTACCTCACAAGTCCTTCAAATTTACGAAAGGTCATCCCAAAAGACACTTCCAACGGGTCAGAAACCGATAGACAACGACGATAATACCAATTATACGGGAATATGTGCAACCAGGCACTACAATATATATGGGTGATTGGAGAGCGTACAGACTTGGTTATGTGTATCATGACGTTATCCATAAGTGCCATTTTGTGGACCCAACAACCGGAGTGCACACTGACAACTTTGAAGCTATGTGGTAGAGGCTGAAAGAGTTTTTGCGACCTTATCATGGCTCCAGAGGCCGACTATTATGGGACCATATAGATGAGCTCCTCTACTGTATGCATTACGATTTTAAAACATCCGAACCTTCCAGACCTTGAAGAGTTTTTGAACCATGTAAAAGGAGTGTGCCCACTTTAATCCCTTGGTCTCGTATATTATATTTTACGCTATACTAACTGTTTTCTGATTGGCTAATATTTCTCAATCACATAAGATTCGTTCCGAGGTCGTCCATAAATTAGTCTCGCCCTACGCTCTGTCACCTGAGCATTACTCGGCGATTTCTTCATGGTGTGCAGGCGTCAGTGGTCAACATGTCTGTTATCTTAAAATATCACGCCTCAGAAATGTAGATTACAAAGAGAAGTACCTTGTAGGTTATGTGACAGCATCCAGATGCAGTCTCAAGCTTGGAGTGGCACTGAATCTTATTTTGTGTTTGTAAGAAGTGGTAGTCAAAAATAGAATCTGTGATAAAGTTGCTGACCTTTCACCGAGACAGATCGGAAGTAACATTCTCCTAAGGATACATATGGGAAGCTTTGACGTTATAATCATTGCTAGATCAAGAACGGAAACTTACTCGTAGATGTGAACAGACATATATAAATGCGATATGCAACAAAAACTAGAACCAATTACGGAGGAACTATTTCAGTGATGGAGTGGACTAGATATAAATTGAGTGGCTATACAAAGCGATGAAATTAACCCACCACGGCATTAACCTATGGTTCAGATTACGAAAAGATAAAAATTTCCTATCAAACTTTTCAAGTTCAAAACTGGTCGTTTACGTGAAAAATCAGAGAGAACATTGAGTTTGAAAGTAAAAGAGAACCAGAAATCCTGTAGAGTTGTTAGTGGAAAACTAGGTAAACAAACATGGTGTGGTGACTTGCACTATAGCGTAAAAAATTACAAACCTGACATTTTGAAGATAAAAACCACCCCACAGTAGCTATCAAGGGTAAATCCGAAGGACGTGTGTGTTTGGACACCTCAAGGTCATCCAGTCGATTCAAGAACGCACATCTCTCAATCAAGTAAACTTAAACGCTTTTCAGAAAAATATGGTAATCCTTCTGATACATTGATTTTTTAAAAGTATTTTGTAATTACTTAAATATCGATATGTGTTTAAAGTAATCTTAAAAGCGTAGGAAATTAGTTATTTGTGAAGGAAAAACTCTTCAGAATATCATTCACTTTCAATGTACGGGGGGAGTGGTTGAAGGGGCTGTGTCCGAAATTACGATAAGGGTCTCAGTTGAGCTCTCTTTCTACTGAAAATTTCGACAGATAGAGCTGCAACCAGGTATAAAGATAGTGAGTTCCATCTACTGATTTTTCAATAGAAAAGCCGGTTATTAGATAAAAGGGAGTTCTTGAGTGATCTTATCCTCAACGCAACCATGTAAGCTTAATGTATCGCACACTGTCATTTTTGCGTTCAAGTAACCACAGATTTTGTCATTTCATAATGTATTTTTAAATAAATAACTAGATTATGTAGCTAATTTTGCTCCTTTTTTAATTTTTATTCGCCACGTTTGACTGCGCTACACTGCACGTCCATTGCACGCTGGGATGATATCTCAAGTCATAGTGAGTTTTATCAGAAGGGGCCTGTGGAGATTTTAGAAATTTTCAACTGATTCATGATTTAAATCTGTGAAAATTTCTAAAATCTCCACAAACCCCTTCTGATAATGATCATCTGCTCACTAGTGACTGGCTTCAAGAGATACTCCTGAAGTTCTACTGGGAAACCGTTACCAGTGGAGTTCAACCAGTCTGAGATATCAGCTCACTGAAGACAATGGTATATGGTGGCGCAACTTCGTGGAAAGGTTGAAGTTAAACATTAACACCGTTGGATGCCGGCTCAGCGGTCTAATGGTTAAGTGCTCGCGCGCAAAGCCAGTAGGTCCTGGGTTCGAGCCCCGCGTGGTGCGGGATCGTGGATGCGCACTGCTGAGGAGTCCCATACTAGAACGAAACGGCCGTCCAGTGCTTCCAGGTTTTCAATGGTGGTCTAGCTTCAACTGACTCATGATTTAAATCATAGTGAGTTTATTCACATAGTTGATTGTTTCCAGATAGACTGTCAGTGCATGATTTTACTGAAGAAAGGTTTGTTGTACTGTAAACTATGTTTGTCTTCAGTCGGAAAGCAATATATATATATATCCTTTGTCTTCTGTCAGGTAAGTTCAACTGGCCTATATTTCGTGTTTTGGTTTTATCGTCTTAATTATGTCCATTTAACTACTACTTTAAGCAACATGTCTGTGCAAATAGAACAATAATTATGACACTTGCTTAGTTTAGTATTCTTGGTTGTCACATAGTTCAGTTTGGTTGAAAGGATTATGGTATTCTTAATTGAAGTGCTTGAAGCCTGTAACGAAACAGATCAGTTTAGTAAGTAGAGTTGCCCGTTTCTAATGAATATACTGATTCAGACCAGTCTGATTAAAAATAGGAAAAAATGCACCTTTGATGCTGTTGCTGTCATACATTATAAGATAGCGATAAGTATGTTTGTTGTTTATTTCTAGACTGTACATCTATCACTGACCATATCTCATGATCACTGTCATTAAACAATTTCCCCAGCAATAACATCGGTAGCAGGATAGCTAAGCTTCTGAGCTTTTATTTGCCCGCAAAACAGCAGTATATAGTCTTAGAAGATGAGTGTTCTGTGTCTCAATTAAATGCATCTGGCTGTGGACAAATATTAAGAATCTTTTTGACAACTGGGACTTTTAGTTTATCAGATACTAACTTTGTTTGTATGTCTTCCTGTTAAACTAGACGCAGATGCATGGGAATACTTAAAAGGGAGCAAAATAATAAAAGCATTGCAATACGGTACTAAGCCCACGTTATGCTTTGCATAAGTAATAGTAGCTGACCTTATCTAGTATTCATGAACTCAAGGTAAATCGCAACTGCATAAATTCTTTGCTGAAAAACATGTAATTTGTTTATTTATCTATTCCACATTTCTGACTAAATTCATCACTATTTTTTCATTTAGAATGCAACAGGACTGAGACTTCACAGATCCTAAGAACTGTTTCGCCCTTAGAACTATGGCCCTATGAAATTGTTTACAGGAGA
This sequence comes from Schistosoma margrebowiei, assembly GCA_944470205.2. NCBI lineage: Eukaryota > Metazoa > Platyhelminthes > Trematoda > Strigeidida > Schistosomatidae > Schistosoma > Schistosoma margrebowiei. Next base: position 4,152,920 of record OX104024.1, read on the forward strand.
CCCAACTAACAGCAGATTATAAGAAGGATGCTGGATGTCCATTTTAGTCTCACAACCACTACCAATACAACTTTTAAACGGAAACTTGGTTTAAACCTTTGTTTGATATTCGATTCTTAATGAAAGTTCTTGAATAAATTTTTGAATCTAATGCTACTTTGTTTTATCTACTTAATCGCTGCAAGAAACTTGTGATAAGCGAGACTCTCAGCACCTAGTTCATGTGTTCAAATGGTTGTGGAGTTGGTAAATGCTTTCGCTCAACAGGCTTCCGTGTCTAGTAGCAGGCGATCACCAAAACCTCCAGGCAGGAACCTATGTATATTAACAATAAAAGAGGGAACAGAAATTGGTAAATTATAGTATGATTCTATCCTTAAGAATATATCCAGTTGCCTGTTAAAGGACTCCTGGGAAGTCGCTTGGTCTAGCTCAGCAGGCAGCGAATTCCAGCACTTGACAACTCCTTAGGAGTAGAAGTTGTGTCTACAGTTCGTTCTGCTATGTTGTATCTCCAGTTTCTGTGTGTTACCCCTTAGGTTAGTGTTGGAACTAAGTTTAAGTAGGTTTTTAAGAGGATGTCCAGAAGTGTTGAGGATACTGTAAGCCATTAGAAGGTCACCTCAAAGACGTATATACTCTAATGGGTGAAGGTTAAGTGATTGGTGGCGCTCCTCATAAGGTGATTTGGTACATATCTTGGTCATTTTCTTGGAAAACCTACAGACTCGGGTCCTCTCACAACTTATTCTAACCACTATGAGTTGCCAGGGCAGCTGACGGATCGACACGCGTTGCACATCCTAACCGTCCCCGTGTCTAATCTCATAGCTTCTTATTCAAATGTTATATGATAAGCAAGTAATGCCTCCACCGATATTAATGGAACACGAGTAACTCGAAGGCACCCTGTGTGTTACCTTACATCGGTCTACGCACTCGCTTAGCTCTTTAGTGAGAATATTGCTACAGTCCTGCTAAAAATCTCATGAACCTCCCTACATCCATCAAAACAAATAAGTCTATATTTGCTACATATGGCAATTTTATTTTTTAAAAGTAAAATATAACAGTTAGAATTGGAGTGAAATGGCAATATACAGTAGATGCACGTGGTACATGTCTTCATCGATTAGCTGAAATAGAAAATACGGACAATAGCTTAACAGGCTTATTTAGAAAGACTAGTGTCTACTTTGAACTTATTGCGTAAGAAAGTTATAGTGGAACTACGAATAATGTAGGAATCTAGTCTCCCAGGACGTACGAAGCAATCAAACTGGAAGGCAGTTGTCCAAAAATAATTCGAATATGGAGGTGAGAATTTCCAGGTATTTTTCATCGTAAGGGTGAAAATATTAGGTACCGGTTGATGTTGTACCGTAAAAAACACAGATTTGCGAGTGGTGAAATATGATCTATAAAAAATTGAGCTTAATAACAGTTAAATACCTTTATACTCCCTGATCATGACATTTCGGCTTCCTTTTATGGCTGAAACAGCAAACATACACTACACACTGATAGCAGATTTTCGGCTATTCAATGTCAGGCTTGCTTTAACGCACTACGTAACGAGTACAACCCCACTATTACTGCTATATGACATATTTTTAATAACAAACCCTCTTCAATAGATTGGTAGTATCTGTGACTTCGTCTATGGTTGTCGGAAGTCTGGGTCCTTTCGAAAACAGTGCTGATATCAACTACTGCTGGGCACTAAGTATTAGTTTGACTCGTTGGCGGGATAGTGTTGTCCATAATACTGAAGAAAATTAAAAACCGGAGATTGTTTCCTTTTATTTTGCCGATAACATCATAAAGGACGGGTAGGAACGAACATGCGGACAGTTAGAGTCACAGGCAGCAGCAACAATTATTTTAGCTAGGGAAACGAACTCCGGCTTTGGATATCTAGAAAACAAGTCAAAACAAAAACGATTACCATTTTAAAACGTAAGACTAGCCAGCTTGGCTGAAGAAATACATTGACTTGAGTAGCAGTAGCAAAAACCCAGAAAACAAAGCTAAATCAGAAGAAACTTTCGCTCCATCATTTAGAAAATTACATTAACTTTTGCATTTAAGCACACTGAAACATCAAATCACATAGCCACACAAAAGAAATAGCTGAAAGAAGCACAGAACGAAAAAGGCCGACCGCCATTGCCTACAAAGATGGCGGATATAATAATTCCCGCTTCATTCTGATTGGTTGCTAAGCTGAAGGGCACATTTACTAAATTGAGTTGCGTTTAATTGCAGCCGAGTTCCTACTTGGATTGTAACTCTCTTAAGAGCATCCTCCATAATCCCTTAGTTCTTTAGCAAGAAAATTGGAATAAGTTTAGTTTCACCAGTTTCCCGTCAGTCGGCAGCACTGAAATTTCAGAAATCTAGTTAGTTTTTGTCCATGAGACCTACATTCAAATTTCACTGCCCCTTTTTATCCGAGGACTAACTACTTATACGTGATTCTAGAATTTTTTACGAACATGCACTGTATACATACACATGACAGGAAGCATAACTAATTGACAAAACGATTGAAAAATTGTCCGCAGCTGTTGCATGGCAAAGTACAGTCTTTTGAAATCCTAACTGGCAATGACTTTTGAATCGTTGCATGAACAAGGAGAAACCCAACGTATATTTATTTGTAGCGTGGTGGTCATCAAGAACGACAGTGAACACACTATCTAAAGTGAAGGCAGAATGGTAAGCTTTATCACAGAATGTTGTGGTTGATCCGGGAACTAATTGATATTAGTCGTAGAACAGTGTTTAAGCATCTATGAAAAAAATAAAGCAGTCATCTGTTGATTGATAAATTGTATTGAGAGTCTTACGAGCTCGTAAATTCAGGTAGTACCCCTAAGAGAGGCTTGATATTTGTTGCACAGAAAAATGTACGGGTTTAAAGTGGTACTCTAGGCAAACAGTTTAAATGCCGATTGACAATTGGCACCAGAAGGATGAGTGATTTTGATAACTATGAGAATTTAACTGTACTTAACACAACACGTTTGGCGGTCACAGTTTCGTGGTGGTTGATCGAGATCAGAGCATGGAATAATATGAGTAGACGATCTAACAATTTTCTTTTCAAAACAAACTTCTCGAACTTTACCATTTGATAATTGAAATACAACTGATCTGCGGTTGTGTCTAAATGATATTTTACCGTCTCTTAAGGATAGGATTATTAAACACCGTATCCGTTTTCACAAGTTCCAGAACTGTAAAAGTGTTCAAGTTCCCAAATATGGTCCTTAGTGTAGTATTTGGGACCGTGTGGTAGCTTGAAGTATTCGGATTATAGTACATACTAGGAATCTCCATAAATAACACAGCTTAACGAAGACGTATTAGAATAACACGAACAAACGCATCGTATTCAGAATTCGAATTCAGGCAGACCTCAAGTACAAAGAAAATATTAGTTTACACAAACACCACACATCGTAATAATTGTTCTTCTAGCTTAAAATACATTTTAGAACTTTGTATTTTACTAACCAACAAAAGTTTGGGATTCAATAAGACATGGTGATTGTGCACATGTCGTTTTTTAAGGTAACCCTCGTGCTATTGATAGAAGAAACCAGACAAGTAGTGAATAGGTCTTCATTTCGATCTTCGCACAATCACAGTGGAGCGTAGGCTCATCTGTTCAGACAAACAAAGGCTTTCAACATTCAATATAAAATAATAGGGAATATAACGCTTATACAAAATAAAGAAGTGAATGAATACTTGAACAATATTATTTTGGCATATGCCTGGTTGTTTAGGGTCAACTCTTAACGAATCAACCTATGCTATTACACACCCATATCATTCATCATCTACACATAAAAAGGTCTACATTAATTCCAACATGATTGATTACAGAGAGTTCAGAATTGTCCTTGGAGAATGTTGTGACCAACTTAACATCGCTACGTAAACGTCAAAATACAGTGGTGCTGTGTTTTTTGTATGATCTAATGATTCTTTTGTACTTGATGTGTGTCTGATTTTGAATTCTAAATACAATGCGTTCGTTTATACTCATCAGGTTCTACTATCTGTGTTGTGAACAGGAAAACGGGAAACTCTGACAAATTACATTAGCAGTTTTTTCGGGACGTTATTTCATTTTATTCAAAGCTGATAAAACACTGACATTTATTTTTGTCTCTTTTATATTTTACAGAACATGAGCTTTCATTCGATGTATCATTCATTGCCATACCCCTTTTTGTTCCGAAGCTATTGTAATTTAAACATAATATTTTGCACCCTATTTTCTACTCTAATTCTCAGCTTTGGACATAATTGTATTTTTCCAAATTATAGTACGTTGTGGTAGGGTTATTCACTTATTTATTCATGTACCTTTTTACACTAATCCGAAATGAACTGAACTGAAATCAGGATATCGGAACAGATCGAGTAGTGTTCCAGTTGTCTTGTCTTCTATCATTCACGTGCTTGTCAGCCAATCAGGTGATAGAATTGTTTTCTCCCTACCTCACTTCGAACTCACGCGCGCGCCAACCTCGAGTTTAGGTCGGTCAGCTTATCGCGCCAAGGTTTTAATCTGAATTAGATGAGTATCCTCAGCACCAAGAGTGAGTAGACAGACCAAAGGACATAACAATCTGTAAACTGCATTGCTTCGGGAATTCCTAGTTAGTAGAACTAGTCGAATACTTTAATTTATCATATTGGCTTCGCAGTGGTACCTGGGATGAGAAAGTTAGACATACATCAAGATTCTGGAGTTTTCGAAGATTATATAGAAAGGTTTGAAATCTGGAGCATGATCACGAAAGATGTTAAGACTGATAAACCTGTGACTCAATCCCGGAAAGGATGCCAAATACTACTAAAAACTTCGGCATTCTCAGATAAACCTATTTCTTTTACATGCGAAACTCTCAAAAAGCTACTAATAAACAATGTGTTAGTGTAATAATTTCGAATTTCGTGAAGGAGCAAAGGTTCATAAAACAATCCATCCGAATAACCAAAATATTGGAGAATTTATCCTTGGATTTCAGAAACAATCCACTAAGTGCAACTTTAATGATCAACTTCATGTGCAGTCGCGTGATCGGTTGATTTCAGGAATTAACAAACCTGACCTGGAATGAGTTCATGCAAATGCCAAAGTGTCCTTTTCAAGATGTTAGAAATGCGTTTGTTTATAATGAGGAAGCGCATAATTTAACTCCTATGACATCAAGATCACTATATTACTTAGTTATCCCAATCCCATACTTACTCATATCCATGCAGATAACAATTTATTGAGGAATCGCAAAGCAGATCACAGAGATGAGCACAAGTTTGGTTAATGTTTGTTCTGTGGTTAATCTCACAGAATTCATGTGTATTTCTTAATGCGAAATGATTTAAATGTGGCAAAACTGGACACATGTAGTCAGTTTGTAATACTATTGTTTATTTCACTGCAAGTGTAGCGTATGCTACTTATGTCGACATAAGTAGTATTTAACGCTAGTCAGGAATAAAATGTCCGGTAGCAGAAGGTTGGGAAGATCGAGGAGGAAAGAAGGGGAACAGAAAGCAGTTGGTGGGGAAATTCAGGAACAATGAGGTCTGAGACAATTAATGAACATTTTACATATGCAGTATTGGAATATGGTTTTCCTATTTTATTAAGTAACTCTGTAATTTTGTGCTTTATATGATCGGTTGTCCTTACCTTTGTTTTCTTCACTATACAAGTAGTGCTAAACTTTGTCATTCACATCCCATTAGTTTGGTTAGTTTTAATGATCATATAATATCCATGTTTACAATTTCCAGTAATTTACTTCACATTCAGAAACGATTATCTGTCCAGTGGTTCGTTTCATGATTTTATTGTCGATACCCGCAGTATCGAGTCCATCATTTCGGTTGGGAAGTTGAAGCCGCTAAATCCTGATGCTATAACTGTCCTTACCAAAAATTCCAATGTTACGGAAATTTCTAGTTAATACAATACTTCGAATACTTCTAATCATCATAAGTATTTATTTAAGAACGCCTTTCTCCTGCAGTGTGCTCGTGCCACGACACTTTCACTTAGCTTGCAATACAAAAGTCTGTTATATTTTAACCTAATTGACAATACTTCTGTAGCGTGGCGTCGAGTGGAGATTGACTATGAACGCCACTACAAAGGAACGTGTGCCAGGATATCCATAAAATCCCCCGAAAGCCAAATATCAGAAGGCAGTTAATGGACCAAGTCGAGATATATTTGCTGGCGATCTCGTGGTATCGAAAGAATACCGATATCGTGCTAGGATACAAGCTTGGTTACAGAGCGTAACCGAATTCACGCAAGGTTACAACCAAAGTGTAAGAATAATAATGGAAGCATAATATAACTGCTACTAGCACAGTTAAACAAAGAGCACATTGAACAAGCACAGGTACAATTGGTTATAATAATAATAATTGTTTTCATTAAATCAATCGTGTTCTCGTGATAAAAGTGAGTCACTACACTACCATGAGGTGGTTTTGAAATTCAGCCCTTGACCTTCAAAAAGGAGTGTGTTGATATTTTGACAATGGTGTAGTAGCCCAGTAGCACTTTTCCGAGCTTACCTTTAAAAATACGGCAGTTCCGCATTTTCAGTTTGCTTGTACACATCGATACTGTCCAAGAATATTCATCTTTCTTACTCTGTGTCCTTGGCTTGCTGTGGTATTTGTACAAACTAACGATTTCCTTGTACTTAATTGCCCGCTGATTACAGATTCCGAATATAATACGTTCATCTGTGTCCATCTAGTTTCGCTTCCCATAAATTGCACTATTTCGGGAATTTCTACTTAGTAAATTACTTTGAATACTAAAACTTATCGTACTTGCTTGCGCGTTTGGTTGAAAATCGGTGTGGTTTGCGTGTGGATACAGAAACAATTCTTCGCTACACAAAATGTTGACTTTCTGTTAGTGTGAATCCAACCACCGTTGAAGTGTAGTGACTCATTTTTACCGCGAGAACACGATTGATTTAATGAAAACAATTATTATTATTATAACCAATTGTACCTGTGCTTGTTCAATGTGTTCCTTGTTTAACTGCGCTAATTACGGCCATTTTGTGCTTCCATTACTTTCCATCATTGTTCTGCTGTTTTTGGCTTCGTTTGCACGTACTCCATTGTCCTGTTTTTGCTTATACCGTTTCTTGGCACGATCTCGGTATTCGTTCGATACCACGAGATCGCCAACGAAATAAATCTGGTTACGTTCAACTTTCGCCTTCTGATTTGTTTGGTACGCGTTCCTTTGTAGTGACGTTCATAGTCAGTCGCGACTCGATGCCGTGCTACAAACCGGTGAGCCGAATTCTGTAACACGCTGCAACCTCTCATCGAATCTTCCAAAGAATCCAATTCAGTGAGTTTATCGTTTATCTATCCACGTCTGTCGTATATTTTCATATTGTTTTTTAATATATAATATACTCGACATGACAGATTGCGACTAAAGTAGTATTAATATGATAGACTCCCATGTATGTGTACCGAATCCTTGAAACTTTTTATTCGAGTGACGATAAATTCCACGCCTTGTTCGAGAATTTTTCCCCTATTAAGTATTCTCCTCTCTGACCCGGCTGCTTGGTACGGAACGCATACTCATTACCGTCTACCACCCAGCACCAAATGGTTAAGTTGAACGGCTTCAGTGCCAACTTAAAAGTGCTCTACGAGCACACGAAAACGACAATTGGTATGAAACCTTACCGCTCGTCCTCTTAGGTATCAGGACGAGCTTGAAGGCAGATATCCAATGTTCCGCCGCTGAACTTGTACACTCGAATAAAAAGTTTCAAGGATTCGGTACACATACATGGGAGTCTATCATATTAATACTACTTTAGTCGCAATCTGTCATGTCGAGTATATTATATATTAAAAAACAATATGAAAATATACGACAGACGTGGATAGATAAACGATAAACTCACTGAATTGGATTCTTTGGAAGATTCGATGAGAGGTTGCAGCGTGTTACAGAATTCGGCTCACCGGTTTGTAGCACGGCATCGAGTCGCGACTGACTATGAACGTCACTACAAAGGAACGCGTACCAAACAAATCAGAAGGCGAAAGTTGAACGTAACCAGATTTATTTCGTTGGCGATCTCGTGGTATCGAACGAATACCGAGATCGTGCCAAGAAACGGTATAAGCAAAAACAGGACAATGGAGTACGTGCAAACGAAGCCAAAAACAGCAGAACAATGATGGAAAGTAATGGAAGCACAAAATGGCCGTAATTAGCGCAGTTAAACAAGGAACACATTGAACAAGCACAGGTACAATTGGTTATAATAATAATAATTGTTTTCATTAAATCAATCGTGTTCTCGCGGTAAAAATGAGTCACTACACTTCAACGGTGGTTGGATTCACACTAACAGAAAGTCAACATTTTGTGTAGCGAAGAATTGTTTCTGTATCCACACGCAAACCACACCGATTTTCAACCAAACGCGCAAGCAAGTACGATAAGTTTTAGTATTCAAAGTAATTTACTAAGTAGAAATTCCCGAAATAGTGCAATTTATGGGAAGCGAAACTAGATGGACACAGATGAACGTATTATATTCGGAATCTGTAATCAGCGGGCAATTAAGTACAAGGAAATCGTTAGTTTGTACAAATACCACAGCAAGCCAAGGACACAGAGTAAGAAAGATGAATATTCTTGGACAGTATCGATGTGTACAAGCAAACTGAAAATGCGGAACTGCCGTATTTTTAAAGGTAAGCTCGGAAAAGTGCTACTGGGCTACTACACCATTGTCAAAATATCAACACACTCCTTTTTGAAGGTCAAGGGCTGAATTTCAAAACCACCTCATGGTAGTGTAGTGACTCACTTTTATCACGAGAACACGATTGATTTAATGAAAACAATTATTATTATTATAACCAATTGTACCTGTGCTTGTTCAATGTGCTCTTTGTTTAACTGTGCTAGTAGCAGTTATATTATGCTTCCATTATTATTCTTACACTTTGGTTGTAACCTTGCGTGAATTCGGTTACGCTCTGTAACCAAGCTTGTATCCTAGCACGATATCGGTATTCTTTCGATACCACGAGATCGCCAGCAAATATATCTCGACTTGGTCCATTAACTGCCTTCTGATATTTGGCTTTCGGGGGATTTTATGGATATCCTGGCACACGTTCCTTTGTAGTGGCGTTCATAGTCAATCTCCACTCGACACCACGCTACAGTAGCACCCAGATTGAAATATATGGCGTCTTACTTATGTGTAAGGTATTCTTATTTAACAGTTATATATTAATTTTTACTTCCCTCAGTAACCGTAGTCATAGAAAAATCTGTAAATAGATCCCCCAGAGCCATTTACTTAAATAATCTCGTCAAAACACAATGGTCCTTATGAGCTGAATCTTCTTTCTATCACTCATAGTCTGCGATTATATAAGATTTAGAGCTACATAACCGGTGTTTGGGGTACAATTTATACCGAAAAAGAAAAATACCTCAGCAATATCTCCCCCCTACAATGCTGTCGAGGTTTCCTCTGATGCAAAATAAAGTACTATACAGCGGACCCTGTTGTTACCTTCTTGTATAATCCTACTTCTTTGTAGTAATACAGCCTTAGATTCCCTTTATCGTTTTCGAGAAGGATATGGTGGACAGGAGACAGTTTTTAAAGCTACTAAAAATAATTATTATCATCTGACAAGATGAAGACTCATTGATACAGATGCTGATAAATACTATACAATTTCTGGGAATACAGACAGACAGGGAGAAATGTGAAGCAAATATGAGAAGTCAAGCTTGCCAACTTGATTCGATAAAGCATGATTACCTAGTAATGATCAGGCTGAAAAATGAGCTAAAGACAAATGAAAAACATACACATAAGATCATATAAAGACGGTCAAGTTCAAATGAGTATGACTGACAAGGTCAAAATAGAGTGAATAACGACTCGGAAAGGACAAACTAGTTGGTCTACAGAAAAGGCTAGAATAACTGGTTTTGGCGTGACACAGTACTCGATACAACCACTGGAAACAAACTAGACTTATGAACACCCTCCTTCTTTGAATAAACATCTTTCTAATCTCACGTGTAATAAGATATACTGATCTTGACATCCATCATTTTCCTTTTTGTTTTCCTTCAGGGCGCTTTCTTGCATGAGGAAGCTGAAAACTAATGGTGACTAATTCTGATATATCTAAAGTTATCTTCTCACAAAACGACATGGTATATAAAGAGGGAAATTATCCAAATTTTATCACTTACTTTGATTATGATAATCAAGAGTGCTGATTGGCCGTTGCGTTCTTATGATACCCGTGTGTACGTGAGTGACTAACATCTAAAAGAATTTCCATAGTCTTGACATGAATCTGTGTTAAGTGGTGACCAAACATGTACGGTGTTAATTTCAATCCAGAAGAGTGAATCAACTAAATCGTCTGACTTAAATGCCCACCACTTAAGACGCATTTAATCTCAAACTGGCTTCTATAATGATTCTTTTTATTTGACTACCAGTCATGTAACTACACCAGTTTTTATATAAACATGACTAATCCTCCCACTGACCTGTTTTGCTATGTCACTACTAATGTGTTGGTAGGTTTATTTGTATAGTCCTCTTTGTAACTGGCCGTGCTACTTTGTGTCTTTATACTAACTGTATTAATTTACATTTTAGAGATCGATTGGTAGCATACATAATTTCCAGTTTTGATGATAGCCCTGCTAAGACATTATGTGCAACAGTATAGGAACTTATTCAGGAAATTTATCTGCTGGCAGAATAAATCCCACAGTAGGTATAAAATAGATATCTAGAATGGCCTAAATAATGGTCACAAAAATTATTAAATTTGGGGAATTTTGAAGTGTAGTTCACTAGATTCTGACTTAATGATAGTGTTGTGTTGATCAGAATGAACTATATTTCTTGTTCAATAACATTTGGGGTATATGTGATCAGGCCGTATAACAGGAGAGCAATTGTTTTGAGCTAGTCCTAGAATTTTCTTAATTCGCCCAGACTGTCTATTTAGTACTGCTGACTTTTGGCTAACCAACAATACAGCAGAAAATTACACATAACGACTATTAATCCAGAATGTAGATTCCAACGATTGGTCGTCTGATAGCCAGAATAGACCAAAACTCAGCACGCAGATAACATGTAATCATGCATATAACAATACATAGCAAAAAACGCTCATCAACATGATTTAAACAATTTACAAAGTAGCGCTAATACGTCAGAAGTGGAAGCGGACTGAGTAACTGGTCCGTAATATACTAATGATAAACCGGAATAGATAAAATATAACAGTAGTTTATGAGTCGACCCAAAATGGTTTACGTATTTAACAACTACATATTAAAAAATATATAAACAGTGACTGCAGACTGGACTATTTCTAAAGTTCAACTTTCTTTAATATTTGTCTAACATAGAAGATATAGAGCTATAATAGGCACTGGAATATTTGATCGTCTAGAGTTCAGTCCTTGAAATTGTCATAAGTTTGCACATATCGATAGCCTCAAAGTAAAGCATAACATATATTTACTACTTTAGTTTTCAATATTTCTTCAGTTGATCTCAACATTATTATTATTATTAGTATTATTATTATTATTTTAACATATAACTATTGATACAAGGAGGCACCAAATACATATGCGCTATACAAATCTCATTCGATATATGTGAGGGCTGTGATACTGCCCGGGTGCCCTAATCGAAGAAGGGATCTCAACATAAGATATCAATGAGACCCTTAATTTACAAATAATCACAATGGAAAAAATATCAACAAAAGAAACTGATTAAAATAAACCGTTTTTTATTAATTCAAGATTTTTAAAATTATCATGATATAATCTCATACGAATACTTTAGGTTTTGGTCATTCGATTATCACAATTTCATCCGTCACTCTCATAGTTAAGAGTATATCCTACTCACTCACTGAGTCATTAATTCACATCTTTTCGTGTTCTACTTTGATTCAGACCTTCATATTCTAACTAATTTAGACACTTCCCACCTCTCCAGTACAGATAGTACAGTAGTAAATACTACTACTACTACTCCAGCACAGACAACTACATTCACGTTATGAATTTTAATTTGGACTTCGCAGATGACCCAGCCGTCCTATCGCACACACACGAACAGATGCAGATGAAGACAGCCAGTGAGCAGCAGTCTCTGCATCAGTAGGTCTCGACATACACAAGGGAAAAACCAAGGTCCTCAAATTCAAAGCGGAGAACAGCAATCCAATCACTCTTGATGGCGAAACTCTGGAAGATGTAGAATCTTTCACATACCTGGGAAGCATCATCGATGAACAAGGAGGTTCAGATGCAGACGTAAAGGCAAGGATTGGCAAAGCAAGGACAGCATTCCTACAGTTAAAGAACATATGGAACTCAAAACAACTTTCAACCAATATCAAAGTGAGAATCTTCAATACCAACGTCAAGGCAGTTCTACTGTATGGAGCTGAAACTTGGAGAACTACAACAACCACCATCAAGAAGGTACAAGTATTTATAAATAGCTGTCTTCGCAAGATACTCAACATCCATTGGCCGGATACCATCAGCAACAGCCTTTTGTGGGAGAGAATAAATCAGCTTCCAGCTGAAGAGGAAATTAGGAAAAGACGATGGAAATGGATAGGACATACATTACGCAAATCGTCAAACTGCATCACGAGACAAGCCCTAACTTGGAATCCTGAAGGGAAACGGAAAAGTGAAAGACCAAATAACACATTACGTCGTGAAATAGAAGCAGATATGAAAAAGATAAATAACAGCTGGAAGGAGCTGGAAAGGATTGCCCAGGACAGGGTTGGATGGAGAATGCCGGTGAGCGGCCTATGCTCCTTCACGAGGAGTAACAGGCGTAAGTAAGTAAGTAAGTAATATTGTTTAAATAAAAATCTATTCAAAACAAACAAAAGAAATAACATACTTAGACTAAGAGATTAATAATAAAGAATAAAAATGTTAATTTATTTACAATTTAAGATCATAAGAATTTGGTAAATATATAAGAAATACAAAAATCGATATTATTGTTGTAATCAAATACACTTGAAATAATAATCTATCCACTACTCTAGCAATATATAACCAACGTCTAATGTTTACTTCTTTTGAATATTCTTCATTTGTAAGTATGGTTGGATTGTATGGATCAGTATTATTATTACTATTAGTGATAGGATCATTACTGTTACGTAATCGTTCATGTTCATTCAAATCTCTTTCATCTATTATACTTTTTCTATGATCTCCTTTATATGACTTATAAGAAATATAATCATTATCTACGTAATTGCTATGGTTATAATTAAGATGAGTGGAATATTGATTCATTTTTTTATATGGTATCATTGCTAAATAACCAAATATACCAGTTATAAGACGCCATAATAATGGATGAGGTGTTGGACATGGTTCATTTTTACTACGTCTATGTATATGTAATACTATGGTAGCAAATATTAATGATATAGAATTTAATGTCATAACCATTGTAAGAAATGTACCAATTAATGGTGTAGAATTTGATTCAGGTGTATTCTCTGCAATCATTACCTGTAAAATAAAACAAAAACGTTTAAGGGAATATAAATTTATAGATCAGAAGGTATTTGATCATTCTGTGGTATAGATTTCATTTTAGCTAAGACTTTAGGTGATGGATGAGATGGTGGAGATGATTTGTAACTCAAGTGGATGATTTTAATGAAGTTTCGTTCTCTGAGCTGGATGGTTTAGTTATGGAGTTTTCATCGTTCCTCTTAACGACATCATCATCAGCACAAATTTCAAGTAGAAGTGAAGTGTTAGAATTTCTCCACATGTAGTTCATAGTTGATTATGTCGTTCAGAAGAACAATGAAATCTCACAACAGACCTGGTTGAACTCCATTGGTAATGGCTTCTCACTAGAACTCCAGGAGTATCTCTTGAAGTCAGTCACTAGTGAGCAGATGATTGAAGCTAGACCACTCATGATTTCAACCAGTGAAATTCCCACAAAATCTCCACAAAACCCCTTTCTGATAATTTAATAATCATTCTAATCTAAACTACTTAATTAGTAGTTAAGTGATAGTTTTTTTAAAAAAAAGAAACAGAAATCAAATTTATGAATTACTTGTAGAAAATATAAAAATAGAAATACTGTTAAACCCATATCGATTTTTTTCACATTTCCACTTGGTAACCAAAAACTGAATATTGTTAATATACATAATAATATACTTGGTGCAATCACTGTATAAGCATAGAATATAGCTCGTCGATAAATATGTATTCTTAAGTTAATCTATAAAAAGAAAAAGAAAATCAGAATATATATAACATAATATTAAATATTTCTTAAATTATCAATAGTATAAAGAAGAAGGAGAAGACCTTCTGACTCCCAGGGCAGAGTTTAAAAGGCTTGAATAATTTTTTCTGGTTAGCGTTTTTTTAGCGAGTTAGTTCTCTACAGGATGGGATCGCTAACCCCATGCCTAACCCTCCTCCTTTATCCGGGCTTGGGACCGACAGTAGCCCCCGGAAGGACTCCAGGTGGAGTTTATCAATAGTATGTATATATGTATTTGTTATATCCCGATAAGAATAATGAATGGTAACTTTTGGGATCCATTTATGGATCAATACTATACGTACATTTTTATCGTATAATTGTTAAGTAACTAAACTAATCATATTCGTGTTCCTCTTGTCATAAGCTTTATTTTGACTTATGAACTATTATTATACGATTTGCCATTCTTCAGCTATACCCTGTCTATCAATTACTATCTCCCACATTCACAGCCACATTTGGCCAATCTTGTACACATGTTGTTTCCTATTTTATAGTACAATGTGGTCTGTTTGATTGGTATATATAAACCTAGTATGCTTGAAATAAATTATTCATGCAACGAAGGCTGAGATTGGTGTCCTAGACTTAACAGGCTGGGCTAAGCAGGAAGTAGAACTGATAAGGACTCTAGACTGCTCGATATATCACTGTTCTCCAATTGGCGGTATCATTATGTTATACATTAAAAGGACACACAGGTCACAAGTCATAATAGTATTATTTGAAGTTCTAATGTAAAAATTGACCTATCTGAAAGCGTGACAGTACCATAACAAGGGTTGTCATTCTAATATATGTTGAACTGTGTGAAATTGATGATTCTTAAATCAATTGGATACCTACAAGGTGGTTGAATGATATCACTTTGGATTTAAAACTTGAGACGCCTAAGAGTACACGGTTAAATCTCAAACGATTTGAAAATAGAAAATCAATATTCTTCGATTTTCAATGATTCCTTCACCTTATATTAATCTATCGTTGGAATAATACAACTGACAAGTTCGAGCTAGGACGAAAAGTACAACCTTGATTCTTCTGTTAGATTATTAACAAATATTTAATAAGTTCAATAGTTGAGATCATGAAGCGAGACCACCATAGAGCACCTGGAAGCACTGGACGGCCATTTCGTCCTATTGTAGAACTCATCAGCAGTACATATCCAGGATATTTAATAATTACGATAAAAATTCATGTTTAGTTCTTTGAAAAAATTTGCTAGAAGCCAAGTAGATTATTGAAAGTACTTTGATCAATCAATATTTTTCAGAAAAGTTTAAATCTGACTAGATAACTGACAAATTCACCCAAAGCTGATGGAATCTGACGATCAACCATAATCTTATAACTGTACTTCGTTTTAGTATATGAAATAATCTTTAACCTGTAATTTCTTTTATTCTTTCTGCCTTCATTTTGTGTTTGAAGTTCAAGTATGGAACAATATCAAAGTCTATAATAGGCCTATTCAAATATAAAACACTTAGACCCTACAATAAATTTGGGCAGTGCAGTGTGAAGTTGAAGGTTATCAGAATTGTGTGATATATTGGACAAGTACATTTCGAACAATCTGATCATGATATATGAAAAATTAAAAGGTCAACTATACAAATTAAAAGGTAAGGGGGGAACAAGAATAATAACAATAAAGTTTTTGATGGAGTTTTGTTCTCTGAGTTGGATGGTTTGATCGTGGAGCTTTCATCGTTCTTCTGAACGACATCATCGGCACAAACTTCAGATACAAATGAAGTGTTCGAATTTATCCATATGCGTTTCACAGCTTGTTCTGTGCACCTCGAAGCAGAAGAACGATGAAACCTCTTAGACCAAACCATCCAGCTCAGAGAATAAAACTCCATCTTCTCCACCATACCAATAAAGTATATAATATGAAAAACAATATGAAAACCACATTGGATAATAGATCATTGTCACCAGTGTAGGTTAAGGGTAAGAATGAATTGTTTTTGATTATGCAAAGATAATTTCAATATTCGTCTAACCAAAACTTCAGTAAACCTTACTATACGTCCTTCAACACTTCGGTACCAAACTAAAAATGTCTGACTTGATATCAACCTTATAACCGGTCTTAACCGAATGTTTCTCAATAGAGGAAGGTATTTGTATATCCTATGATTTTATCTGACCGTTGGAATAGTTTCTCATCTAGTCACATATTGAAACGAAGACTGACATGAACTATCAATGGGACATTTTATACACTCAAACTCGTCGTTATCGAAAAGTCAAGGTTTATGTTTCACCAAAAATCCAAACAGCATTTGAGCAATTGTGTTATATCCCATTTCGTCTATAAATTTACATGAATCTGGAGAAACATGTACATAAGTAAGAGCAATCGAGTGCTATAAATAAGGGTAATCGTACACATACCTAAATAGCTACAGAAACAAATGAATTCCAATGGTTAAATAAGATCACACGATAGACAAATATCTTTCTCCATTAAGAAACATTCAGTTAAGACAGGTTATAAGGTTGATATCAAGGGCGTGTAATAAGGTTTATTGAAACTTTGGTTAGACGAATATTGAAACCATCTTTGCATAATTAAAAAGAATTCATTCTTACCCTTAACTTACACTGGTAACATTGATCTATTATCCAATGTGGTTTTCATATTGCTTTTCATGTTATGGACATTATTGTTATTATTCTTGTTCCCCCCATTATTTATTTTATTTTATTTGAACACAAATATTGGTACAAGAGAGCACCAAATATATATGCGCCACCTTCATCTTCACATCGCCCTATCCAAATATAAAATAGTTGTTTATAAGCAAAGATTGATAGTAGTTAGTAGAGGAATATAGTGTGCCCACTTTATCCTATTTAGGACGCGTCAGCTGAATGTATCTGCATCCCATAGCTAGTATTCATTCTAGGACTCGAACCCAGTACACTACCATTCATTTCAAACATCATCGCATTATTCACTTACAGCTACTAAATTCTGTTAGTCACCTGTTTGTGCAATGGGGTGGAGTTTTAAATTCACTTATCCTATTGCAATTCATTATGTAATATTATTAAATAATAAAAAAAGATTTACTTGAGTAATATTTTGTCCACCAACAGTAATACGATAATCTTTAAACAATTTCAATTCTGGTACAGCTAATTCAACATTTTCAATTAATTTATTTAACATAATTGTTGTATTCACTGGTATAATATTTAATTGTAATTGACTTTGATCATATATCCATGATGCTAATTGTATATTACA
The DNA here is from genome assembly GCA_944470205.2 of Schistosoma margrebowiei. Taxonomy (NCBI): domain Eukaryota; kingdom Metazoa; phylum Platyhelminthes; class Trematoda; order Strigeidida; family Schistosomatidae; genus Schistosoma; species Schistosoma margrebowiei. The sequence goes on from OX104024.1 coordinate 4,170,650, forward strand.
TAATTGATGATCAAATGGAAAATATAATACATCAACATTACAAGAACTACGTATACTAACTGGTAAATTCCAAGTTACTTCACCTTCAAAATCAATAATAGAAAAGATTTGAAAAAAAAGAGAAAAAAAGAAAACGATTCGTTCATTTGCCAAAGAAAATATGAATGAGATCATGAGTCAATTTAAGCTAGACCACCATGAAAAACCTGAAAGCACTGGACGGCCGTTTCGTCATATTGTGGGACTCCCCAGCAGTGCGCATCCACGACTCCGCCTCGCGGGATTCGGGCCCAGGATCTATCAGTCTCGCGCGCGAGCGCATAACCAACTAGACCACTGAGCCGGCATACAGACCTCTTTTAACCTAGTATGAGACTGTTCGTAAGCAGTGCATATCCACAATCCTTCACAAAGGACTCAAATCCAGAACTTTCAGTCTTGCACGCGATTATTTAATCTGTAAACCATTGAGCCTATATCCAATGATGTTCATGTTTAACATCAACCAATCCATCAGATTGTGTAACTATCCATCATTGTCTTCAATTACTAACTGCCTCCCGCGTGTGCGATCGTGTGTGGATACGCACTGTTGACAAGTTCCATACTAGGGACAAAGCGGCCATCCAATTCATCCAGATTTTCCATGATGATCTAGCTTTTATTGACCTATGAATTCAACTATTAAATTACTACAATCTACACAAAACTCCATTCTGATAAGAATGAAATAGTTTGAAAAATAAATGTTATGATAGACATATGGAAAATGGGACGAGAAAAGTGGATTCCCTGAATAACAAGTATAAATTAATTACGAAGTTCAAGATCTAAGTGAAGCAAATGAGTGAATATATGTGAGCCATTGTAATCACTTTTATTTCTTATCACTCAGTGTCCCAAACCATTCGTTAGGATAATCATGCTGACCCGAACCAGATAGTCTTCACCTGCCTAAATGACCCAGTTTAACATTCATGGACTGATGACACATCTTAGTTTGACCACCTCTAGCCCATTTCCTACTTACTCGTACACCGATTAGTATCATGTGCTAAGGTGTAAGTTGGTGATATATATATATATCGCAACAACTTCAACTGATAGAAATTTCACAGTCTCATAAGCTGATTTATCATTTCTACCTGTTATCCTGTGTCTAACGACAACATTACTAGCTTAATATACTCAAAATAAGTCAGTAATGTTTAAAATACATTTTTATATATCAAACGCTAGTAACACACAAATATCCTTCCATTTCATAAGTCACATTTCATAGCTGTGAAGTGGAACAGAGTGAACTACCATGAAATATACTCGTTCTTTGACTGGAAGATGGGTATCTCACCTACAAAACAAATGAAGTAACTTAATAAAAGCTAACTGATCTTTCTGAGTAAACGGTGAGACCAATTCATTAGGGGTGATAAAACCTCTAAGATGAGTAAATTAGTCAACGAGTTCAACTATTTCACTCCCTATGACCAGTCTAGGCGACGATGCAGATCGGTCCTTAAGCAACACTTTGCATTTATAAGCAGTGAAACATACTAAATACTCTTATGTTGTTACTCAATACGATTAGAAAATTCTGGATTTTATTAATGTCTTCAATAAACAGAACTATATCATCTGCAAGTCAATAAGTGAATCCTCTAGTAGGAGAACTATCCAATAAAGAGTCAAACTTTGTGGTATAAAGGAACAGTCTTATTTCAAGACTACAAGATCATAAGTTTGAGCCCTGGTGGTGGGGAGGGTATGTGTGTGAATACTGCTAAGAACTTCTTTACTCGTAAGAAATAACTATGTACCATTCGTACATCGATAGGATGTCTACTTAAAAAAGAATTAATAGTTCCCGGTTGATGCCTTTCATTGCAATTATGCATATGAAAAAAAGTACTACCTAAACAATTTTTCGAACTAGAAAACTTAAAACAGTCGTATATCACCTAACTATTCCCTACATTTAATATTACTGTGGTGTATGCTACTGATGATGACAAATATAAATAGTATGTATCACGAATCAAAAGGGAAATGCCCAGCGGTAGAAGATTAACCAAATTGAAGAGAAGAGAACGGGAATATAAAGTGATTGTTGTGGAAACGAAGGACCAATGAAGTTTGAGACGATTGTATGGCATTTCGCAAATGAAGTATTTACTGTATGATTCTCAGATTTTAGTAAGATAATCTGTAATGTTGTATTCAAATACATTCGATTGTCCCCACTTGTGTTCTCATTCACTACACTAATTTTTATTACATTTGACATCGTTTTTCAGCGGACTAAATGATTTTATCTTATATTCTAATGATGCTTTGAAATTGCTGTTGATGATTAGTTGATAGTGTCATTAAAATATTGGTCACAATAATCATTTCCAATGAACATAGAGAATGCTTAACTGCTATTGTGACAACTGACTATACCTTTTAAGCTTTGCATGTAGTTATAGCCATTGTTTCGGTATAGTATATACACTCAACACTACAATCTCATAAATTCATCAAAACTCGAGCCATGGTTCATGCATCTCAGAGGGGAGTGTGTTGTCTTTAACCAATTTAGGGCAAATCGAATGGCTTTAACTGTATAAAACTTCACGGGAAATATATTAATGTATTTCTACTTAGATATTGGTAAATGACAATTCTACCTTGCTGGTTTATTAGGAAATATCTGCGTACAGTTTATATTCTCATGAGTTGCTATATCCTGTTAATTTTATGGAGAATGAGAGAGAGAGATGTATCAACTCGATTAGCTTAAATTTCACAGATTGACATCATGAGTCAATTGAAGCTAGACCACCATGGGAAACCTGGAAGCACTGGACGGTCGTTTCGTCCTATTGTCGGACTCCTCACCAGTGCCCATCCACGATCCCGCACCCGGCGAGATTCCAACCCAGGCTCACTAGTGACTGACTTCAGGAGATACTCCTTGAGTTCTAGTGAGAAGCCGTTACCAGTGGAGTTCAATCAGGTCTATTGTGAGATATCAGCTCACTGAAGACAACGGTGTACGGTGGCGCAACTTCGTGGATTGGTTGAAGTTAGACATTAACACCGTTGGATGCCAGCCGGTTCAGTGGTCTAGTTGGTGATGCGCTCGCACGCGAGACTGATAGGTCCTGGGTTCGAATCTCGCAGGGTGCGGGATCGTGGGTGCGCACGGTTGAGAAGTCACTTGCTAGGACGAAACGGCCGTCCAGTGCCTTCAGGTTTCCCATGGTGGTCTAGCTTCCATTGACTCATGATTTCAATCTGTGGAATTTCTAAAATCTCCACAAACCCCTTCAGATATCAATTAGCTTAACTCAATTTCCGAAACAGTTTCCATTGAAGTCCCTCTAGAATGATTAACTAAAAATTGATTTTCCACAAGTTGATATTTTTGGCTGATAAATATCCATTCGCTTCGACCTGAATAAACGGAGATACTACAATCAAATAAGCGCTAATTTTCTTTCAAACCTCATTGTCCAATATGTCTTAAAAAATAGGATTAGTAGCTCATGAGATTATAGTAAGTAAAGACTAAATACACAGGTTTGAAGATTAACAACACGTAACAGATCTTTCAAGGCATACAGTCAAATAGCTTTGTATCATTAACTGTTAAAGTGGAATTTGAATAAATCCTGAATAGTTCATGAAATATGATAATGAATGAAACACAAAGCCCCCAAATGTCCTGGTACCACTGAGAGTGGGGAGAGTCAACTCACCTTCTCAAATGGCCACGCGTATACAGCCACTGTCAGGGAAGTCCTATTCACTGCCTTCTAATGACATTACTGTTGTTTACGAAATTGAAAGGACGAAAGATGAGTGTTCGGTGCTTTAAACGAGTTGGTGAACACAGAGAGTCCACATAGGGTAGTTGAAAAACCCTAATTCAAAACCAGTGTTGCACATGAGTTCCAGTATCCTAAGGGAGCAAATGGCATATGAACCTATTGTTAGTCACTAGCTACCATGAGACTGCATCTCCTTAAATTGCTGCACTGCCTTATGGATTAAACCTTTAAGTCAAAGGATTCGAGTGTGACCACCTAATAAAACTCCACCAAAATCTAATAAAACCACCTGCTTCGATTTGGGCACCTAGGCAATATCACAGCCGTCACACAAATCATATGATTTACGCAGCACATCTATTTGTTACTCCCTTGTACCAGTGTTTATATGTTTAAATAAATAGAATACAAACTAATGACTGATGAGAAATTTTATGACTTTTGAAACAATATTTATATTCATAATTCATATAAACTATACAGTTGATGAGATAACCTTCATAAATATTAAAAAAACTATCAATTTAGTAGTTGTGGAGATTGAAATCATGAACCGATTGATGATGTTAGACCACCATTAAAAACCTGGAAACACTGGACGGCCGTTTCGTCTTATTGTCGTACTCCTCAGCGGTGCACATCCACGATCCCACCCACAGGATTAGAACCCATCACCTTCAGTCTCGAGCGTGAACGCTTAACCTACTGGACCACTGAACCAACCAGCACCCAACAGTGTTCATATCTAATCTCATCATGACCCTATACAAAATGTACACTATAAAAAACCCCACCATCACCATCAAAAAAGCTTACCTTTCTGATTAACTCGTACTCGACTATGTGATACATCTAATAAACCATTCTTTCCATCATCTGCATTATTATATACATATAAATCTGGTGTCCATATACGTGATGATGGTAATACAAGACTTGGAAAATAAGTTTTTAATTCATTATGATTATTACTATTATTATGATTGTTTCTATGATATAAATCATATAATTGTAACATTCTTAATTGAATTGTTTCATCAATCCATTTCAATTGTATTAATAAGGATGTATGTAAAATTTGATTTTTTTCATCTAAATCAATAATTTGTTTTAATATAATACATAGAAATATATTTAAGGTTTCATTACCATATTGAATTGGTCTACTAGCTATTTCATAATTAGATAATAATTGTTTAATGAATAATTTCTCAGATAATTGATAACCATTACAATCATGATTATATAATAATAAGATTAATTGAATGATAATCAATAATTTAAACATAATGGATGATAAATGTATAACATTGAAATGTTGGTTAAATCATATTGAATTTCGAATGTTATGATATGATACACCCCTTTGTTTGTTTGTTTTTATATAAATAATCAATCAGAATTGACCAATCACAAATTGACTTATAACATGTTTAATTTGATTGGTTCATTTGATTTGAAATAAAATAATTGGTTTATCCTGTTTATTTAGGATTATTGATTTCCGATATTATTATTATGATGATGATTATTATTATTAATTATGAAAAAAGGGAATTTTCTACCAAAAAAAATCGATAATAAGATTTTGTTTTATTTCTAGGAAATAATTTATTGGATAGGCAATAAAAAGGAAAAAAAGAAGAAAAGGATCCGATTAAAATGTTTTCTATAAAACATTAAAGAAAGATGGGTAGTGGTGGTGGTGGTGGGGGAATGTGGTGAGAATATAATTTCCTTTCAATTCGTTTTTTCTGCTTTATGGATTTGTACTAATCTATATTCACATGATATTGATTTAGTTGGACCAATTTAACTTTTCAATGGTTGAGATGATGAATCCATTGAAGTTAGACCATAATGGAAAATTACGAAGCATTGAACGGCTGTTTCTTCCTATTGTGGGATTACTGATCAGTGCACATCCACGATACCGCCTCGCGAGATTCCAACCCAGGACCTATCGGTCTCACACGCGAACATTTAATCACTAGACCACTGAGTCGGCCGGCATCCAACAGTGTTAATGTCTAACTCCAACCAACCTACGAAATTGAGCTCCACTATCTACCATTGTCTTCAGTGAGTTACTATCTCAAAATTGACCCGGTTAAAACCCACTAGTCACTACTTCTCACTCGAACTCCAGGATATACCTTTTGAAGCCAATCACTAGTGAGCATATGTTGATTCAAATCAAAAGGGGTTTTTGTAAATATTATAGTAATTTCAATGGTTGAAATTATGAGTCAATTGAAACTAGACCACCACTTGATTTCGATTAAGCTTAATATTCTGCCTTGTTCCTGTGAATTGTTGAATAATATTATTTCGGTTACTTGTTTACTTTGAAGAAGTAACTTATGCTATGTTACTAAACATCACAAATTCAAATGTATACCTTATTGAATATCACAAATATAACATTATTGTATTATGATAATTTTATATTCAATAGGTAGCTAGAACGTAACTTTACATAGTTTAATTCGTTCTATTTGATAATCTTCAACTGGATTTACTTCTCAGCATATTATGTCTTTTGTTTTTTTACTTCGACTGAAAACATATTAAGAGCAGTAATACAGGCACATCTAATTGACGAGTAATAAAAAAGATTGCTAGGGTTGAAGCTATCACGAGTTCACTTAATCGGCGAATGAGAAACAAGACTCGGTGACCAAAGATTAGTAAGCTAGCTATTGATGCGTCCAAGCCCCACTAACTAGAGGGAGAAGTCCAAGCTTAGAATGAATGAAGTATGTTCTGTAAACAGTCAGAAATGAGCGATAATAACAAACACAATTCAAAGCGTATATATACGGTACAAAACCGTCCTTGGTGAGAGTTACCAAATAGCATACTAAAAGACGCAACGGACCAATAGCATTTAAGATATTTCCCAGTGGGAAATACAACATGAAGGTGACAAGAGCGTCTTCGGCGCGAAAATAAAGACATTCAAATTTTCCAGATAAAATCACAAAATTAGGCCCTTTCCCAAATGAGTTCTGGGGATCTAACGTCCCCAACAAAGATGAGATCGAGATCATGGACTGCAACACTATTACATTGTTGATCTGTCTACCCAATAATATACGGGAGGGAACTTGTCTCAATATAGGTTAAGGCCTTGACACGATAAATTAACTGGTTAAACCTTGAAGTTAGAAAGGGCCTTAGTCAGAGAGATGAAAACCATTCTATCATCTAAATGGTTAACAATCGAGAAAGAGAAGAAGACGAGTCCAATGGGATACTACTCGGTTTATTTCCAATTTCCAATTCAGGTTGGTGCGAGCAGATTCGTGAATAAATAGATGACTAACATGATCACAACCCCACAAACAATTAGAAAAATACAATTATTTTCAAACTAGGCATTACGGTAGGAAAATAGATTAGCAAAGGTTACGTTTAAATTACCGTAGCTTTGGAACAGAAAACGATATGGCAATGAATCATCTATCAAGCGAAAGCTTATGATTTATAAACCAATCTAAGAACCAAAACAACTGTTAGTGTTTTACAAACTTTGAATTCAGTGAATTATTAGGTGGATTATGAAGACCTCGACATCTGAGAATAAACACGGAATACAATAGACAACTGGGAATCGTTTAGAAGGTTTTGACTTCGCAGATAACCTGGCCGTTCTATCCCGTACACATCAACAAATTCAGATGAAGACAAGCAGTGTACCAGCAACCTCAGCATCAATAAGCCTCAACATTCATAATGGAAAAAGCAAAATCTCCAAATACAACACGGAGAAGAGGTGGAAAGTATCACTTACCTGGGAAGCATCATCGATGAACGTGGAGGATCTGATGCAGACGTAAAGTCGACGATTGGCAAAGCAAGGACAGCATTCCTGCAGCTGAAGAACATATGGAACTCAAATCAACTGTCAATCAATATCAAAGTCACAATCTTCAATACAAGCGTCAAGGCAGTTCTACTATACGGAGCTGAATCTTCAACAGCTACTATAACCATCATCAAGAAGATACAAGTATTTATAAACAGTTGTCTACGCAAGATACTCAATGTCTGTTGAGCGGATACCATCAGCAACAGTCTACTGTGGGAGAAAACAAACCAGCTTCCAGCTTAAGAAAAAATTAGGAAAAGACGATGGAAATGGATTGGACATACATTAAGCAAATCACCAAACTGCATCACAAGGCAAATACTAATTTGGAATCGTGGAGGGAAACGGGAAAGAGTTAGATTAAAGAACACACTTAATCGAGAATTCGAAGCAGATTTGTAAAGGATGAATAACAACTGGAAAGGATTGCAGTTTTAGAAAAAAATATTGATCCATATAATAAAGATCATTTAATTTTGTTTTTGTATCCTCTTTCTTATCTTAGAAAGAACGAAGAACCATTGCCATGTTCACGACATGAAGTAAGAACACCAAAATTGATACAAGGGAAGATTTATTAAACGTCAAAACACAACAACAACCTTAGGTGAAAATACATTCAATTTATATTACTTACTTAATTACTTCTGTTACTCCTCGTGAAGGAGCATAGGCCGCTCACCAGCATTCTCCATCCAACTCTGTCCTGGGAAAACCTTTCCAGCTCCTTCCAGTTGTTATTCATCTTTTTCATATCTGCTTCTATTTCACGACGTAATGTGTTCCTTGGCCTTTCACTTTTCCGCTTCCCTTCAGGATTCCAAGTTAGTGCTTGTCTCGTGATGCAGTTTGGTGATTTGCTTAATGTATGTCCAATCCATTTCCATCGTCTTTTCCTAATTTCTTCTTCAACTGGAAGCTGATTTGTTCTCTCCCAGAGAAGGCTGTTGCTGATGGTATCCGGCCAATGGATGTTGAGTATCTTGCGAAGACAGCTGGTGGTTGTTGTAGTTCTCCAAGTTTCAGCTCCGTACAGTAGAACTGTCTTGACGTTGGTATTGAAGATTCTCATTTTGATATTGGTTGAAAGTTGTTTTGAGTTCCATATGTTCTTCAATTGTAGGAATGTGGTCCTTGCTTTTCCAATCCTCGCAATTACGTCTGCATCTGAACCTCCTTGTTCATCGATAATGCTTCCTAGGTATGTGAAAGATTCTACATCTTCCAGAGTTTCGCCATCAAGAGTGATTGGATTGCTGTTCTCCGCTTTGAATTTGAGGACCTTGGTTTTTCCCTTGTGTATGTCGAGACCTACTGATGCAGAGACTGCTGCTCACTGGCTGTCTTCATCTGCATCTGTTCGTGTGTGTGCGATAGGACGGCTGGGTCATCTGCGAAGTCCAAATCGTCTAATTTATTTTGAGTTGTCCATTGTAATCCGTCTTTTCCTTCAGATGTCCAGGTCCTCATAATCCAGTCGACCACCAGAAGAAAGAGGAAGGGAGAGAGTAAACAGCCTTGTCTGACTCCGGTCCTTACTTGGAATGCATCTGTCAGCTGTCCTCCATGCAAGACTTTGCATTGTAGTCCGTCGTATGAGTTCCGGATAATATTGACAATCTTCTCAGGAACTCAGTAGTGTCGAAAAAGTTTCCATAACGTTCCCCTATCCACACTGTCAAACGCCTTTTCATAATCAATGAAGTTGATGTATAGTGACGAGTTCCACTCAACTGATTGTTCGACGATGATCCATATTGTTACAATTTGGTCTGTGCACGATCGATCCTTACGGAATCCAGCTTGTTGATCTCGAAGTTGGGCGTCTACTGCACCTTTCATCCGATTCAGCAACACTCTGTTGAAGACCTTCCCTGGTATTGACAGTAGTGTAATGCCTTTGTAGTTTCCACATTTACTCAAATCTCCTTTCTTTGGAGTCTTGATGAGGTGCCCTTCTTTCCAGTCCATCGGCACTTGTTCCTCCTGAAAAATCTTTTTTAATAAAAGGTAAAGCATGTTTGTAGTTACTCCGATATCTGACTTCAGTGTTTCAGCTGGTATGTTGTCGGGTCCCGCTGCTTTTCCGTTCTTGATTTGTCTGACGGCCATTCTGATTACTTCCGTCGTTCGTGGATTGAGATCTATAGGAAGATCTGTGTGTGCTGACTCGATGTCCAGTGAATTCATTGGAGACGGTCTATTCAGGAGTTCCTCAAAGTATTCTATCCTTCTGTTCCTCTGTTGTTGAATTTCAGTGATTGGCTTGTCTTTTTTGTCTTTGACTGGTCTCTCTGGCTTACTGTATTTCCCTGCTAGTTTCTTCGTTGTAATTCAATCTATATATTGATTGGATACTCTTTTTGACTATTAATTAGAATAAAATCACACATATACTCAACTCATGTTGAGTAAGAATCATAATAAGCAAAAGAATATATTTTTTTCCATTTAATCCCGTCATATTACATTCTATTTACTTTTTTTAATGGAATACGTAAGAATAAGTTTTCCGTGGAGAGTCTATTCGTACACTGAGAGATCTCTGCCGACCATACGGTTACGTTCCAGCATCTTCTATAATTTGCTCCTTCGTTCAATTCATATATGGTTTTTTGATTGAAATCATGAGTCAGTTGAACCTAGACTACCATGGATAACCTGAAAGCACTGGACAGCCGTTCCGTCCTAGTATGATACCCCTCAGCAGTGCGCATCCACGATCTCGCACCCTGCAAGATTCGAACCCAAGACCTATCAGTCTCGCGCTAGGCGCTTAATCAAATAGACCACTGAGCAAGCATTCAGTGGTGTTAATGTCTAACCTCAACTAATCCACGAAATTGCCCGACCATCGTCTATTGTACTGAAGTAGACACCTGTTTCTACCCGACACGGATTAGCTCCATTGGTCACGGCTTTTAGGATGAAACGGCCATTCAGTGCTTCCAGGTTTTCCATGGTGGTCTAGCTTCAATTGATTCATGATTTCAGTCAAAAACTTAACAATCTCCACAACTCCTAAACTGATCATATATGATTCTTCCTGCTCTCCCCCAGTGAAACAATGTTGGTTCTTCATATGCTCACATTACAAATAATGAGACTTTATTGACCTGAACTATCTCAACACTACTAACACCTTCATTATCTGAGAGTATTGAGGTGTGTGGATATACATAATGGTTGAAGTAACCTTTTATATAATTTTGATGTGCATGGCTAGTGTTAAACATGGTGATTTTCCAACCTTTCAAATGAAAAAATACGATGTCATTATTCCATTCACAATATGAATTATAAACGGAAGTAATGTTGAGCAAGAATTATAATGAGTTAAAGATGTGATTTCCTTTTCTCATCCTCTTAATATCAACCTTTCATTGTTATTCTTTGTTACAAAATTAATTTCAGAACGGGTTTTGTGGAGATTATAGTAATTTCAATATTTGAGATCATGAGTCAAGTGAAGCTAGGCCAACATGGAAAACCTGGACTGATAGATCCTGGATTCGAATCTCGTCAGGTTGGATCGTGGATGCGCACTGATGAGGAGTCCCACAATAGGATGAAACGGCCGTCCAGTACTTCTAGGTTTTCCTTGGTGACCTAGCTTCGATTGACTCATGATCTCAACTATTGAAATTACAGAATTAATTGTTTTATCGGTTCTCATGGAAGTTTGATTTGATTCGACAGTATTCAAATATACTGACATTTACGTTGAATAAATCGTTATACATAGAAGTTGTAACTAAAACTTTAGGAAAATTTGTATCATTAAAAGATTTAAATCTTATACTAGCCATTCCACCTACCAAGATATAAAGATACTTCAATCAACCATTGATTGATATGATAAACGAAATATCTAAATTAATTCGATTTGCTTAGATACAAAAGACTATAGTGAAATGAAGTTATTAGAACTGTTCCAGTTTGTACGATAGTGGATTAAGCTACTCAGTCCCCATTTTTAAAAAATGAAACATTTCCATCACCAAGGTTCAGTAGGTCAAATAGTGAACCTGGAAGCGCTGAACAGCCGTTCCGTTACATTGTGGGCTCCTCAGCGGTGCGCGTCCATGATCCCGCCTCATGGGATTCAAACCCAGTACCTATCAGTGTCGCACTAGACGCTTAGCCAACTAGACCACTGAGCCTCAAACAGTGAAGCAAAAGGTTATTCAATATTCAATCTTCAGCTTGAGTTTATCATCTACTGAGATTTACTTTCTGTTTCGATCGTTATCATTACATAGTTCGTTTGATCTGCGAAATATAGTTAACTCAGATAGTTTAATTAGACAATAAAGAATTGAATAAAGAAACTAGAAGGTAAAATATATGAAGTGTTTACTTTAAATGTAATCAATCAATTAATCAAATATTAAAGATGACAAAACTCAATCACAATAATTATAATAACTACAATGAAATCATTATGAGTTATTCCAATGCTTATGATTTCACTGTACTACTCATTGATTTATTTGATTGTTTTTAATTGGTTCATTGTATATGAAACCAACATTTAGTGAAACAAGCATTGTAAGCAAAGATGGATAATGGCTAGTAGTAGAATCCAGTTTGACGAGCGTTTCATCCTATTTGAGGCCCGTCAACTGGATATACCTGCATCTCAGAGTTGATGTTCACTCTAAGAGGGACTTGAACTCAATACCGTTCGCTTCAAACACCATCGCGTTATCCACTTATCTACGAAGTCCTTATAGCCACTTGCTTGTGTAACGGGTTGAAGTTTTAAATTCACTTAGTATTGTTTACTTGAATCTTCCCATTGCTGTTGAGGACTACAGGTATATGCAAGTACATCCAGATGACGAGTCCCAAATAGGACGAAACACGCGTTAAACTGGATTCCACTGATAACCATTATCCATCTTTGCTTATAATACTTTTGAATTAAGGCTATATCATGGCAATACACACAGTATGCACATATGCCAATAACACACTGACCAATTGCAGTCCTAAACATCAACGAGAAGATTCAACTAAACAATACCAAGGGAATTTAATGGAACATTTATAAACTACTTACATATTGTAAGTAGTCAATAAAATATAAGTAGATGTTTGCAGGTGATTTATCACCATGAGACGATAATTTTGTCATATATCATACTTTAATTTAAATTGGAAATGAAGTCACCTTGGTTGAATGGGCAAAATAATGATTTTTTAAAATTCCCACAAACTTATTTAACCATGAATTAGATAACTAACAAAGGAAGTAAAATATTGTTTTGAATGGTTGATCATAGTTGATAATAAATCATTATATCCAGTTGATTACCCACAAATCTCCTACAGTAAATTATGTATACCCTGGTGTACATTCAATTAAGCTTTATAATTAAATTGCAAACTTTGTTGCTAAAATTTAATAAACAATAAGGAGTAGACAATATCATTCAACCAGTCAGTCAGTCAGCTACAACGTAGGACCAGGCACATATATGCATCGGTCCAAGTTTCCATACCTCATTAACACAACACGATGAACAACGGATTCATAAAAGTTGTTAATTCAGAGGTGGTAATATATAAAAGAAAGATTGCATATAAGGAACATAGTATAGGAAGAAAGAATTAGTTCGTAGAAGGAAAGATATGAAGCGATTTTAATCTCTTAGTTTAAGGGAAGACAGAGAGTGTATACACCCAAACCATTGTGATCGATTCTGAACCATATCACCAAGACTCTTCAACCATTGGTTATGATAGTTACGCGGACCACAACCAAGCAGTCTGTATCTACCAATATGACTCAGACTGGAAATTAGTGACTTTGTGAACTGATGTCACGTTTTCGTTTGGCCACCCTTAACTTTCTTCCAACCATCTCCAACACCGGTTAGCGTTGTACGTCATGGTAATCGGTGTTCAGGCATACATAACACGTGGCCCAACCATCTCAATCGATGAAGATTCACAACCTCATCAACTGATTTATCATTCAATCAGTTATTAATAGACAAAAATAGATCTTGAATTAATAAATTAAGGAATAGAACAATGAGGAATAGGAATGGCCAGACAAGTATAGTTTGAAAAGAATAAATGAAATCTAAAAATGTTAAATAAAAAAAATGACATCACAATCAATACTTCAAGGAAGATGAAGTTTGAATATACCTGCACCATTGTAACCGATTTCTGATCAGATCTCAAATTTATAACATACAACTCATGATTAGGTATCAATCAGCAAATCGATACAACTTAGCATGATTCAGTTTAACTGTTAACGACTTCATGAATTGATCCTGTTTCTTAGATTGAACTTCCTTTCTATTATCTAGATGAATTTCGATCATAAGCCAATGATTTAATGGTAGAATTATTTCAGTCTCACAAAATATCAATTATTGATCAGCTTTCGACATTGATTAAAAATGATCTTGATTTTATTGATTTGTTTGTCTTTAATTGTTAATAATTATATTTTACAATTTTCGAAACATCATCCGGAAGATACAAGCGTTTATTAACAGCTGTCCATACAAAATATTTCTCATCCGTCGGTCAGACACTATCAGCAACAACCTACTATGGGAGAGAACAAACCCAATCTCAACGGAGGAAGAAGTACTCAAAGTGGATAGGACAAACATTGAGGAAGCACCCAACTGCGTCACAAGGCAAGCCCTCACATGGAATCCTCAAAGCTGAAGGAGGAGAGAAAGATTAAAGAACACATTACACCGATAAATGGAGACAGACATGAGAAAAATGAACAAAAGTTGGACAGAACTGTTAAGGAATACCCAGGACAGAGTGGGTTGGAGAATACTGGTCGACGGCCTATGCTCCATGGGGAGTAACAAGCGTATGTAATTAAATACAATTTGTTAGAAATGTGACATGAAAGATAAGTATGAAAAGTGTTTAATTATTCTCTAGTTAATTAATTTGTATATTAAAGAGTTATTTAGTCTTAATTATGAACTGTTTTTGCCTACTTGAATTCATAATTGGTAAATAATGCTCGGTGTAGAAACTTATGATGTAACAAAAGTACACCTAAAATTCACTTGATATTGTTTAGTTGAATCTTCTCGTTGATGTTTAACACTGCAATAGATCAGTCTCTCATTGGCATATGTACATACTGTGTCTATTGCCTCGATATTGACTTAATTCACAAATATTCTGAACAAAGATGGATGGATATTGGCTAGCAATGGAATCTAGGACGCACGTTTTATTCTATTTTGTATTAATCAGCTGGATGTACCTGTATCTCAGAGTTGATGTTCATTTTGGGACTCGAACCCAGTACATTACCGTTCGCTTCAAATACCATCACGTTATCCACTTAACTACTGAGTCCTGATAGCCACTTGCTTGTGCAATGGGGTGGTACTGGGTTCGAGTCTCGGAGTGAACCTCAACTCTGAGATGCAGATATATCCAGCTGATGAGTCCCAAATAGAATGAAACGCGCGTCCTGGATTCCACTTCTAGCCACTATCCACCATTGCTTACAAATAGCTTGTGAATTAAGGTTATATAAAGGCATATGCACAGTATGCACATATGCCAATAACAGACTGATCAATTGCAGTCTTAAACCTCAATGGGAAGTTAAAAACCAAACAATTATGGATACCTTCTAATAATCTCGTTATGGTTGAGAAAGTATTTGAGAAATTTATTGTTGAAATAATGAATTTCTAAATTCATTTAGTGTTGTTTGTTTGTATCTTCCGATTGTTGTTTACGATTGTAAACAGCACTACTGGGTTCGAGTTCCGGAGTGAATATCAACTCTTGGATACAGATACATCTAGCTGGCAGGTCTCAAGTAGGATAAATTGCGAGTCATGGATTCCATGGTTAAACACCATTTACTTTTGCTTATAGTTGACTTTTTATTAGATATGTATTGACATTTTGAGTTCCACATTGCAACTTGATCTTAGTTATAAAACTGGATAGTTGTTCCATCCTAGTATAGGACTTCTCAGCAGTATTTATTCATAGTTACACTTGTATTTGAAATTAGGACCATCAGGATTTATAATAGGCCCCTAATTTAATGGAATCATACATGTATATTGTAAAAGAAATCTCATATTCAAATAAAATCAATCATTCACTAGTTGTCAGTTATCAACGGTCACTAGATTCAGTTCATTCAATGTAGTGAAATTATGTAATTCAACAATCTGAATAATCCACCCTTCCTTCACCTCGTACACTAGGAATTTAGATGTTATACAAGCTAGATTATCATTATTATTCATCCATTGAAAATGACCTATTTAATTAGAATCTATTCTAGAAGAATAAACATTCATTAGTTACATTAGCATATTATCAAGTAGTCTAATTCATTTAATGAGAGTAGACAAAAATTTGGATACGTCATTTATTGTTTTATTTATGGAATTCATTGATTGAAATAATAACTCACTAAAGACAATGGTGGATGTGTTGCTTAATTTCGCGGATTAGTTGAAGTTAAGCATTAACACTGTTGGATGACAGCCGATTGATTGGTCTAGAGGTTAAGCGTTCGTACGCGAGACTCATAGATCTTGGGTTTGAATCTTATGAGGAAGGATTGTGGATGCGCACTGTTGAAGAGTTTCACAGTAGGTTTTCTATGGTGGTCTAGCTTCAATTGACTCATTGTCTCAACTATTAAAGGAAATTTGTTATGACTTTTTAAGCTCAGCTAATTATTATGTCATTTATTCGTCAATCAAAATGCGAGTTATACCATCTTAGTACTGTGCTAAAGTAATGAAGTTCGACTGGTCTGAGCAGCCTATCGTCCTTATTGATCCTTTGTTCGTCTAACCCGGTCCAATTGAGTTCAGAACACCAATAACAGCTTCCACTATACAAATCATTTAATTCAAACATATTTGGTTTACATACCAGACAAACAGACCACATTACACCATAAAATAGGAAATAACATTTATACAAGATCAAGTCAAAATGTGGCTGTGAATATGAAAGACTGTAATTTATAGACTTGGACAGAACTCAAGAACGGTAAATCATATCATAATAGTCTATTGATCAAAATGAAACTTATAGTAAACAGAAGATAGATATACATATTCTAGTTATCTAAAATTTTGATGGAGTTTTGTTATTTGATCTAAATGGTTAGATTCATCACAGCTCAGAGATCAAAACTCCATCAAAACCCTTCACCTGAGATACAAAACTCCATCACTAACATCTCAGTTATCGTATGTTGAACAATAACTATATATATATATATATAGATATATATATATATATATATATATATATATATATATATATATATATATATATATATATGGTCGGCGGCCTATGCTCCATTGGGAGTAACTGACATAAGTAAGTAAGTAAGTAAGTAAGTAAGTAAGTAAGTAAGTAAGTAAGTAAGTAAGTAAGTAAGTAAGTAAGTAAGTAAGTAAGTAAGTAAGTAAGTAAGTAAGTAAGTAAGTAAGTAAGTAAGTAAGTAAGTAAGTAAGTAAGTAAGTAAGTAAGTAAGTAAGTAAGTAAGTAAGTAAGTAAGTAAGTAAGTAAGTAAGTAAGTAAGTAAGTAAGTAAGTAAGTAAGTAAGTAAGTAAGTAAGTAAGTAAGTAAGTAAGTAAGTAAGTAAGTAAGTAAGTAAGTAAGTAAGTAAGTAAGTAAGTAAGTAAGTAAGTAAGTAAGTAAGTAAGTAAGTAAGTAAGTAAGTAAGTAAGTAAGTAAGTAAGTAAGTAAGTAAGTAAGTAAGTAAGTAAGTAAGTAAGTAAGTAAGTAAGTAAGTAAGTAAGTAAGTAAGTAAGTAAGTAAGTAAGTAAGTAAGTAAGTAAGTAAGTAAGTAAGTAAGTAAGTAAGTGAGCAATCAAAAGACCTAGTTACTTTGTTTTCTCTTATCAACTATCATTTCAATTAAGGATGTTAATATTAAAGCACAAAATCGTTTTGGATTATAATTTCATTTTATTGTCATATTACTCAACAGTAATCGACAATAAATACACAATGTGGTGTTCTTAAATATTTGGGTTACCTGTCCCTACCATCTGGAGGTTTCAATAAGTCATCTGTTGTTTTCTTGTTTGTTTTTACACATCATTATTCCTATCCATATAATATATGTATATACAATATACATGTATGGATCCGACTGGAAAATTTAAATTATTTTATATATATCGTAGTTAGATGAATATTGGATTTATCCAGCATAAAAAAAATAAATTAGAAATATTTGATACTATTAAGACAACACGTATTTTGGTGGGGTATTGTTCTCTTAGCTGGATGACTTAGTCGTGGAGCTGTCATCGTTCTTTTGAACGACATCATCACCAACACAAACTTCAAGTAGAAGTGAAGTGTACGAATTTCGAATTTCGAAAACTTCACCACTACCAGTGCTCTCCATCCAATCCTGTCCTGGGCAAACCTTTCCAGTTCCTTCATCCTTTTCATATCCGCTTCTATTTCTTGACGCAATGCGTTCTTTAGCATTGACGATTTAATAATGACATTAAGATATATAGAAACTGTATTATCATCATATATGAAATGCTTAATGTTTTTACATGCGAAAGACATTACTTACTTACTTACTTGCTTACTTACTTACTTCCTCACTTAAGTACTTACTGTTATGCCCAATAAACATAATGAATGGTAACTTTTGAGATCCATTTATGGATCAACACTATACGTATATTGTTATTGTATATTTGTTAAGTAATTAAACTATTCATATTAATCTTCCTCTTATTATGAGCTTCATTTTGACCTATGAATGATTATTCTACGATTTACCATTCTCGAATTATGCCCTGTTTATCAATTACTATCTCCCATATTCACAGCCACATTTGGTCAATCTTGTACACATGTTGTTTCTTATTTTATAGTACAATGTGGTCTGTTTGATTGGTATATATAAACCTAGTATGCTTGAAATAAATGATTCATGTCATGAAGGCTGAGATTGGTGTTCTAGACTTGACAGGCTGGGGTAAGCAGGAAGTAGGACTGATAAGGACTGTAGACTACTCGTACAGGTTTTATGGGTCATTGACCTGATCGATAGTTCATTGCTCTCTAATTGGCGGTATCATTACGTTGTATATTAGCAGGCCACTCAGGCCACAAGTTATAACACTTACTTACTTACTTACTTACTTATGCCTGTTACTTTCCATAGAGGAGCATAGGACGCTCACCAACATTCCTCATCCAATTCTGTCATGGGCAATTCTTTCCAGTTGCTATCCATCTTTTCTTTTCCATGTAATGAATAAACACATAATGCATAAATCAGAAACCTTTTATATTTAATTAATAATTTACACTGTTTACTATGAATTTGTATAATTATATTTACCGATCATCATGTGCTTAGTGGACGAAGTGTTTAATTTTCAAACGATATGTCATAGATTCAAATCCTGATCCGTTTATTTCAGTTCAAGCAGTCAGGCAGTAATCCTGTGATGTGTGCTAATGATGTCAATAGATATAAGTTGTATGTATCATCAATAGAAAGTGAAATGTTTGGCGGTAATAGGTTAAGAAGATCGAAGAGAAGAGAACGAGCACAGAGAGTGATTGGTATGGAAACGAAAGAATAATGAAATCTGAGACGACTGATTAACAATGTGCAAATGAAGTATTTACTGCATGGTTTTCAGATGTTACTAAGACGTTCTGTAATGTTGTATTCCAATATATTTGATTGTCCCCACTTGTTTTCTCGTTCACTACATTTTGAAAAAAAATATATTTCCTAACAATTTTAAATGTTCTAAGCATTGTACAATAGTATTTCTTTAACTCATTTTATGTTGGAAGCCTTTCTTAATTCTCATTTATTCGTCCCTCGGCAAGATTACAATTTATGGACTAACCAATCATATACAAGATAATAAGTTTTGGATTTTGGCGAGAAATTTTATTCATCCATTTGGCTAAATAGTGTCTTGACAGTTTAGCTGATATCAGTTCGTAGTATAAAACTGTGATTGTAATTCTTAGCCTTAACCATCAACTGTTGATGATGATCCTTATTCTTCAAAGTGCTTCATAACCTGCATTTAGTCCTAGTAAGTAAATAGACATTCTTAAGGTCATTCTAGAGTCATTCAAAGGTCATCCCTAAATTATAGTCTCACCATTTAAAAAAATTATTCACAAATCAATATCCATCTATTAAAGGTAAATCTAATAACATTGTATATATATATATATATATATATATATATATATATATATATATATGTGTGTGTGTGTGTGTGTGTGTGGATACTCTTAGTTTAAACAAACTTCAATAAGGAAATAACATATTATTGTAATCCATAATAATAGACTATACTGTGACTTACTAGTTAAATTCATGAGTTAATTAAAGCTAGGTCACTATGGGAAACCTGGGAAAACTGGACGGCTGTTTTGTCCTCAGTAGTGCGTATTCACGAACTCGCCTCGTGTGATTCGAACTCAGGACCTATTAATTTACCGCTAGAGTGCTCAACCTCTAGACAACTGAGCTAACCGACATCCAACGGTGTTAATCTCACCAATCATGTATGTGTGGTGGTAAGGCAGTCTCATACTAGAATGAAACGGCAGTCCAATGCCTCCAGATTTTCCATGGTGGTATAACAATAATTGATTCATGAATTCAACTATTTAAATTACTATAACATTCACACAAAAAGCCCTCTCTAATTCTACCCTCACTAACTCAACATAACAATTTCCATTACTCTTACCTGTCCTTTGTTCATCCACGACAGATGGTACTCTGTTATACGATGACGAATTGTACGCGCTATATAACTGGCTCCACAGAAACAGTTGGATCGATAAATACGTATGAATTTGACGAATTCAGGCAATCTGTCTTTATTTACCGTTTTTATTGTGGAGTGGTTGTAGAAAATAACACTTAGTCTAGATGCATTAAATGTTTTTTGTAACACTTTTCTTAGTCTCTCAGTCACAATTTTTTTCAGTAGTGTCATTTACGAATTGTAATTTTATGAATAATACTTTCTTAGGAACGTTAGATATCTTTTTCCTTCTTTTCATCACCTTCATATGTTTGTCGATCAAGTTTATTGGGTACCCATTCTTACTTAAGTAAGTTACGAATAATAACCAATTCATTTACACTAGTGTCATCTGAACAAATCATTCTAGCACAATGAATCAAGATCTTTATCAAGTTCCTTTTGTATCCATGATGGTCTAACAACAATTGACTCATGAACTCAACTATTAAATTACTATTGTAGATCACCAATGTAGATGATCCATGTCGAAATGATTGGAGGCCTACTCGAGTTAGACGGGAATGGTGTGACGAACCAGCTAACGTCGAAGTCACACCTCGTGGTCAGCACCTTACGTGGACTACCCCATTGACGTATCAAGGTACCATAGTTGTTTTGAAGACTGTACAAAACAGAGGACGTTATTACAGAAATACATTAGTTAAAGTAGATACAAGTGAGAGTAAGACCACTGCCGCATGGGCCAGTACATGGCATGCGACTAACTGATGCGCGTTGGTTGTCCCTGACCTTGACGAGGATCGATGATTTGCTCGATAATCAATCACCCAACTACCGGATGATTTGGCTAGGGCTTAGTGACATTTCGCTGGCCCTACATTATAATAATATTTACAAAAAAACACCCCCCTCTCTCTGATTCTACTGTAACTCAATCAACATAACAATTTTGTATACAATAGGTAACATTTCTTTACAGTAAAACAAAACAAAAAAAAGAACATTGAACCAAGTTATAATGATGAATGATAATAATACTTTATTAAATGACATAAATGAACGGGGTTGATATGAACTAATAAATATTAATCAATAAATGTTTACTAAATGCATCCATGTTTGTTTATTTAGTTGAGTATGGTTTTATTGGTAGTATTAGTAATAATAATGGTACGAATGGTACTGTTGGTAATCTTTCCAATGAAGTTACACATAAAGATGATCATATTCAAGTAGACAATTGAATTTTTAATGCATTTGTTTTCATTTGGAAAATGTGTACTCACATAGTATATTACTGATTATGTAATAGATGATGGTGATGATAATGGTGATGATCATGATAGTCATTCAATGAATTCTATTCAAATTGTATAATTCATCTAAAAGCTAAACAACCGAATTGTTTCCATTTAGAAAAACAAAAAAACACACAACAATAATCATAACAACAAGGTGTTTTAAAATAAAAAAGAAGATAACGGGGGAATGGATTGATTAATTGATCGATCGATTGATAAAGAATGAATAAGTGATCGATTTTTGTATGATTAAGATCATTACAAACGCATTAATAATTGATCATAACATCAACTTCATTATATTTGATTGAGAAACTCTACAATAAAGATACGGAGGAATTGACTGATTGATTCATCAATCAATCAATTAAGAATAAATAATTGGTTTTGATTAATCATGAGTAGCGACATTTATCAAGAAAGAAGATAAGGAGGGATTGATCGATCGATTGATATAGAATGAATAAGTAATCGATTTTTGTATGAATAAGATCATTACAAATGCATTAATAATTGATCATAACATCAACTTCATTATATCTGATTGAGAAACTCTGTAAGAAGTGAAAAGTTTCAGGTATTTGAGTAACAACATATATCAAGAACGAACATAAGGAGAAATTGATTGACTGATTGATTAATTGATTGATTGATCGATCTATCGATTGGTTAATCGATAAACAATCAATGATTGATCATGATTAAATTTGATTCACAATAATTAAAAAATAACACCAATAAAAACAATTATATAATACAAAACATGCTGGAAATAAAAATCTACTATATGTGTCAATTTCTGATTCAATTAAACCAGGTGGTCGTTTTGGTTTCGTTTTATCTTTATGATCATCAATGAATTGATTAGTTAATAAATGCTCTAATTCTTCACGAAATTCTAATTGTCCTCTAGTTAAATGATTCGAATTTTGTAATTGTATTAATTGTTGTTGTTGACATATAGCACACCAACGAGCTAATTCTTCACGTACAATCTCTTTAACATCTTCATGCCATGTTTCAGATTGTTTACGTCTTAATATAGTTAATGCTATAGCATATTCAACTAATACACCTATAACAAATATAATAGAAAATATCATCCATATATCTATTGCTTTAATATATGATACACGTGGTAATGTAGATGAGACACTAATAGCTTGTGTTAATATACCAAGTAAACTTAATAAACCTAATGGTACACGTGCTGGTGCTGAATCAACATTTACCCAAAAACTTAACCATGATACCATTATAATTAATACATTTGGTATATATGTTGTAGCTAAATAACTACCTAATTGTCTTTGTAATTCAAATGTTGCATTTAAACATGTATATTGTCCAGTAGATGTAGAATAACCTGATGAACAATCATTAGTAATAAATTGTTTTGGTGTTTCAAATTCAGATAATTGTAATTTTTCAGCTAATTCCACTGGTTTATCATGATTCCATACAAATTTTAATTCATTTAATGTAAC
>OX104024.1:4194007-4303679 GCA_944470205.2 Schistosoma margrebowiei
TCCATCTAGTGCTTCCAGGTTTTCATCGTGGTCTAGATTCAATTGACTCTTGAATTCAACTATTAAAATTTACAAAAATCTCCACAAAATCCCTTCTCTGACAATAAAACCAGAACAAACATTGATACAGAATAATATGAATACGACCTTGGTCAATGACTGAATCACTAGATATCTAAACTGATTATTTTAAACGTCTTATCCACCTACCTGTTCGGATATTCAGAAAAATATCCCAGAAATTATTCTGTTACGTCTAACGCTATCCTTGGACTTGAGATGGTGTCATTTCCTTATCGGTCAATGTTTATTTCACGTGTCAATTTCCTACTGGTCAATATTGTACAATGTTATTTTCTATTTTATAGTACGATGTGGTCTGCTTGATTAGTTTATAAACAGAGTGTGTTTGAAATATAATGATTCATATCTCCGAGGCTGAGACTTGCGTTCTGGACTCAACTGGCTGGGCCAGACAGAGAAGCGTGACCAATCAAAACCCTAGGCCGTTCTTACGTGTTTGCGCGTCTTTGGTCCGATCGATAATTCGCTGTCCTCTAATCTGCCGTCAAGGTCATAACAGCTAGCGACGGGGCCATAACGACTGGCGACAGAGATTTTTTCTTTTCTATATTGATTGATCCAGAACAAAATGTCTGTATCATTGGATGACTTCAAAACTATTCTACAAATGCAGCAAGCACAAAATGATGCAAATCAAACGAAGCTTTTAGATGCACTGGCGCGAATGCTCTCATTTCATTCGTCCTCAACTTGTCAATCAGATACGTATGAAAGCATCATAAATTCTATTTCTGAATTCCATTATGATCCCGAAGCTGGTGTCATTTTCAATTCGTGGTTTCACCGTTGTGAAGACATTTTCCGCGTCGAATACTCACATCTTGACGACGCAGCTAAAGTTCGCTTACTGTTAAGAAGACATGGAACAGAGGAATACAATAAATATGTGAATTTTATCTTACTACAAAATCCACGAGATATATCATTCAAAGACACAGTCCAGATTCTATCTGATATTTTCGACGAACAGTCCTCACTATTTAATACTCGCTTTAAATGTTTCCAAATAACGAAATCTCCAGAGGACGATTACCTCACGTATGTCGGGAAGGTAAATCGAGAGTGCGAACGTTTCAGAATAAACTATATCACAGTGGACCAATTTAAATGCTTGATTTTTATATGTGGTCTAAAGAATGCAGAAGATACAGATATCCGCACCAGTATGTTGGCACGCATTGAACAAGAACCGAATATGACATCACAAATGGTCACAACTGAATGTCAGCGGTTACTTAATCTCAAGCATGACACTGCGATGCTGCAACAGAAGGTTAAACCTTCCGATTTTGGTTCAATTAATGCGCTCCGATCCTCGAAATCGTCGAAACAAAACACTACAAGCACGAAACAACCTTCTGCTAAACCCCCATCGCCATGCTGGTTCTGCGGAACATGGCATTTTGCAAAATTTTGTCCGTTTAAGAATCATAAATGCCGCAAATGTCATCGCACTGGCCACAAAGAAGGTCATTGTTCATCAAATAAACACAGGTCTAAACATAGTAGTGAAAATTCGAAGCAACGACCAAACAGTCGAATTAAAATTACGTTTGCAACCTTCAAAGTTGGGTTTAAAAGTAGGCGGAAATATGTAAATTTATTAGTGAATGAAAAATCTATCCGACTTCAATTGGACACTGCCTCTGATGTTACGTTGAACTCAAAGAACATATGGCATAAATTAGGATGCCCACTCATCCGACCGACGGAACATGCCGCTCGAAATGCTTCAGGAGACATAGTGAAGTTGACAGGAGAGGTTACATGTAACGTTCAACTCATGGGAAGTAAATTCACAGATGTTTGTTATCTCACAAATCGACCCGATTTAGATTTATTAGGATTAGATTGGATTGCGCATGTTGATACTTTGAATAAATTATTAGATGAGGTATGTTCTCATAATGTTTCCTCTGAGTCCATCCAAACCCTAATGAATATTTCTAAATCGAATGCCTCCGATGAATCATCCTCTCTTGATATTCACGAATTAAATGCTTCTAATGAAACATGATCTCATAATCTTTCTGAATCAAATAATTCAAATGTTATGTGTTCTCACGATGTCAAATCGAATACTGCCGATTTATTACGTTCTCATAAAATTTCCAAATCAAATTCCTTCGATATAAAATGCTCAGCGACCCAGAAGACTGCGCAACCTGAACAGAGTCATATTAGGAGATCATCACGGAAACGCAGAAAACCATATATTCTATGAGTGGACCCAAAGAGAAGAACATACGTTTCCGAGGGAAGATGTCAATGATAGTATCTCAGCTCTTACCTGTACATACTGACTAACAATTTTTTTTCCAGTTGATCACGATTCATAAGGACCACAACGCCAACCAGCTTCATTTACCTACGCAATCAGTTGTGTGGCAGTTATGATCTTTTTTTAAGGGGGAAGATGTTGTGAATAGGGAAGTAAATCGAGAAGAAATGCTTGACTTGCCTTTCGTGCTAGTTGATATTTTTTTTAAAAAGACATACTTATGATCATAAGGAAATTAATGCTTCCTTTTCGGTTCAAGCACGCATCATCCAACTTTACAGATCAATAAGTTACTCATGAATTAATCAATTCTCGATTGATCTACTGTAGAATTTAGATATTTATATTGATCGGTCACTAAATGATTAACAATATTGTGTTTGAGATGGTGGAGAAGATTTGTTGCTCAGGTGGATGATTTTAAAATTCGAACACTTCATTTCTACTTGAAGTTTGTGATGACGATGTTGTTCAGCAGAATGATGAAAGCTCCATGACCAAATCATCCAGCTCAGAGAACAAAACTCCAAAATCTTGTGTTTGTTTAGTCTTTAGTGTTATATGGCCACTAATGTAAAGTATATGAGTAGGTTGAAAGAAAGCTATGGATATCAGTTCATGAATTGATAGGCTATTTGTTTGACCTATTTAGAGAGATCCCAACTACCTGGTTGGAGTTCATGAGGGTATCATGACCAATGGTTTAAAGATTTTGCATGATATGGCTCTTAAGTAAATAAGTATCTTCAACTACCATCTTAAATATCAACACAGTTGCATACGATGTCGAATCACCTAGATTAGTAGCTACATTGCAACTTGATCGATAGAATTCGAATTGCACTTAGAAGGACCTGGCATGCATAGCATTAGTCATTAGCCAGTGAACATCAACTTTGGGGTAAAGTTGCATCCAAATAACGAGTCACAAAATAAAGCGAAACACATATCCTGGATTTCACTCCTACCCGCCATCCATCTCTGCTTAAAAATTATACGTATTTTCAGATGAAGAATAAATGACACTCGTCAGCAAGGTGTACGTGCAATCTTGAGAGAACTGATGCTCCCCGACAGAATCGATACCATGTCAGAGATGTCACCACCGAGCCTTCGGGACTGCAACTGACTTCCTATGAGATTTATCTTTATAATTTCGTCTGATTGTTATCAGAAGGGGTTTTGTGGAGATTTTTAGAAATTTCAGTAGTTGAAATCATGAGTCAATTGAAGCTAGACCACCATGTATTGTGTTCATGTAGTGAGGAAACCTGAACCAATACACATTTGTGCTAGATTCAATGTTGTTTATTACTGACTGATCGATGATAACAATGAATCACGATTAAAACCAACTGAAATTAATTTCAATCAATATTTTGTGCAAATCAACTATAACTACGCTTACTTACGTCTGGTACTCCTCGTGAAGTAGCGTAGGCCGCTCAACGGCATTCTCCATCCAATCCTGTCCTGGGTAATCATTTACAGCTCTTTCCAGTTGTTATTCATCCTTTTCATATCTGTTTCTATTTCCTGACGTAATGTGTTCTTTAGCCTTCCTCTTTTCTACTCCCCTTCAGAATTCCAAGTTAGGGCTTGCCTCGTAATGCAGTTTGATAACTTGCGCAATCGATATCCTATCCATTTCCATCGTCTTTTCCTAAATTACTCTTCAGCTGGAAGCTGGTTTGTTCTCTCCCACAGAAGACTATTGCTGATAGTATCCGGACAATAGATGTTGAGTATCTTGCGTAGACAGCTATTTATAAATACTTGTATGTTTTTGATGATGGTTATAATAGTTATCGAAGTTTGAGCTCCGTACAGTAGAAATGTCTCGATATCCTTATTGAAGATTGTGACTTTGATATTGGTTGACAGTTGTTTTGAGTTTCATATGTTCTTCAACATCAGTCAGTCAGTCAGTAACAACGTAGAACTTCGTACGTACGTACATCAGTTCGAGTTGCCACACCACATTAGCACAGAGATGCAGTTGTCGATTCAAATCCCGTAGTAGTAGAGGTAATAAGAGCATAAGCAGTAATCGGGAAGATTAGTGTTTGGAGATGTTACTTAAAGAGTATAATACAGTGAAATAAATTTGGGAAGAGAAAAAAAAGACAAGGAGGACTAAGGAGATCGAAATTTGTGAGACACAAAAAGTGGATGCACCTGCGCCATTGAAAACGATTTTGAACCATGTCATCCAGGGTCTCTAACCATCGGTTGCTATCATCTCGCGGTCCCCAACCAGGTAGTCTACACTTACCAACATGACTCAGACCACTTGTCAATGATTTCATGGACTTGAGCCATGCTTTGGTCTGGCCGCCCCTAGCTTTCTTCCAACCTACTCCTATACCACTGAACATCGTACATCGAGGTAGTCGGTCGTTGGGAATACGTAACACGTGTCCCAGCCATCTCAACTGATGAAGTTTCACTACTTCATCAATTGATTTGCCATCCTTACCTAGTACCCGTTTCCTAACAACTGTGTTACTTACTCGATGGTCCCATGATAAACGAGCAGTGTTTCGAAGACACCTATGTTCGAATACTAGTAACCTACGAATATCCTCTACTCTTAACGGCCATGTTTCACTGCGATAAAGTAGGACGGGACGTACTGCTGCGCAGTAAACACGTCCTTTGTTTGATAGACGGATATCTCGCCTACGCCATAAATGACGCAAGTTGGCAAAAGCTAGTCGAGCCTTCTGTATCCGTGTTGAGGTTTCGTCACACACCAGATCACAAGGGCTGATGAGACTCCCAAGATAAGTGAAGCGGTCGACACTCTCAATTACTTCACTCCCTATCACTAGTTCGGGTATCGATGTAACCCAATCCTGAAGCAACATTTTGCATTTCGAGGGAGAGAATCGCATCCCGAACATGCTTGCATTGTTGCTTAGAGTGGTCAGAAGACTCTGCGTTTTGTCATCATTCTGCTGAACAACATCGTCATCACAAACTTCAAGTAGAAATGAAGTGTTCGAATTTTAAAATCATCCACCTGAGCAACAAATCTTCTCCACCATCTCAAACACAATATTGTTAATCATTTAGTGACCGATCAATATAAATATCTAAATTCTACAGTAGATCAATCGAGAATTGATTAATTCATGAGTAACTTATTGATCTGTAAAGTTGGATGATGCGTGCTTGAACCGAAAAGGAAGCATTAATTTCCTTATGATCATAAGTATGTCTTTTTAAAAAAAATATCAACTAGCACGAAAGGCAAGTCAAGCATTTCTTCTCGATTTACTTCGAACTGCCTATACTTTGATATTTGGGAAAATTATATGAGATATGTTAAGTGTAATAAATTGAGTAGATGACAGGTTTACAGTCAGACAAATGGGACAATAATATAATGATTTTTCCTATAAAGAAAATA
Source organism: Schistosoma margrebowiei (assembly GCA_944470205.2). NCBI lineage: Eukaryota > Metazoa > Platyhelminthes > Trematoda > Strigeidida > Schistosomatidae > Schistosoma > Schistosoma margrebowiei. The sequence continues at coordinate 4,199,788 of OX104024.1, forward strand.
TAAAAACACAACCATATCCTGTTTGTTCTCTTTCAATTATTCCTTCGGTACTCATTACTAGTTATGTTTGTCATTACTTTTCCTCTTAAAAACCCTTCAACTTTTTGTTGTTGTTTTTAAAACAACACCTTCGATTTCACTCTTTGAAACAAACACACAAACACATCATGTTGTCGCTTCTCTATACGAAAAAAATAGAAACGTAAAATTGGAATCACTTCCTTTCGATTTGACTCTTATACAAGAGATAAGACGTTCAGTAAAACAAAAACGGGGGGAGAGAGACATGGATACATACATACACACACACAATGCATTAAAATAATGAAAAAAAAAGAGAAGAAACACTGATAAATGTAAAAGAAACACAAGGAAGTTGAAGTAACAAAATCTTTATTATAGATTGTAGTACTTTCACAACTGCATTTTTGTTTCATACTTTTGTAATACTACAATTATTATTCATAAATCATAAGATGAATAATGAAGATTAGTACAAAATGTGTTTTTATGTAAATGTAATGTCTAGTAGTATTATTATATTAAATCTAAATGGATTATTCCAGATTCCGGACAGATCAATTTATTTAAACATATTGAGTACCATTTTAACACTGTCAATTATTCGTTTTATTAAGCCTGATTGCTTTTGTTCATCATATATGTCAAGAGAGTTCTCTTGTATGGGGCGGAAACCTGGAGAACTACGAAAACCATCATCCCGAAGATACAAGTATTTATTAACAACTGTCCACGCAAAATCAGTCAATCACCAATCACCAAATGCCTACGCGAAAATGCATATCCGGAGAAATTCATCCACAAATACGCTAATACAAACCCTCCGATTAAGCAGGATACAATTGAAAAGAAAATCTGCTTCCTATCCTTGCGCTTCAAAGGAGATGAAGTGGCAGGAATTATCAATCACAGAATTAATTCCACTTTAAATGTGGCCTACCCGGCAGCCAAACTGAATACGTTATGGAAAACATACTGCTCATTGAAACAAACGAAGATCGACAAGTCCTCTCCCCTCAGTTGCTCCAACTGCATTTACCAATTCACATGTACGTGCCGTAGCACATACATTGGAAGAACTGAGAGAAGAGTACAGGTTCGAATTTCTGAGCATATTCCAAAGAACTTGACGCTGCGAGGGACTCAAGCTTTTAACAGTGTAATAGCTCGGCATCTACTTGACACCGGGCATATCGTCGATATTCCGCGCGCGTTTAAAATTATCAATAGACAAAGAAGTACTACCACTCTCCGCTTTGCTGAAGCCATTGCAATTAAGAAACTGAAATCGGACTTATGCATCCAAAAAGAGACTTTAATAAACTTATCACTACCCTGGTAATCTTTTTGTTTCTGTTTGTTTTGTGTTTTTGTTATTTTATTCATTTACTTATTCTATGATATTATATACTCCCCCCCTATTACCTAATTCTTAAAATAAATTTTATTCACACATTTCCACCACCTGATCCTCTTAAATTATCTTAACTTTCCAAATTCTATTTAATTATTATTACGTAATCTACCTTATCATTATTTAATTCCATTAATCTCTACAATTATCACACAATTTATGAACTTCACTAAATTATTAAACCACCCACCCTGTATTAACCCCCTCTTTTGACCTCTGACTTGTTTCTAGCATATATATATATATATATATATATATATATATATATATAGTTATTATTGTAATCCAGTTATTTACACTCATTTATGTCAATTGTTTCACACTATCTCCATGTAAAAAATTCTATCATAATTTTGGTTTGTAAGCAGCTGACGAGAAACTTCGAAATAATATGAATTCATACTATTCTGCATCAATGTTTGTTCTTGCTCTATTTAAATTCATAAAGGGAACCAACTGCATGAAAGACGAAATCAGTCAGTCAGCTACAACGTAAGACCAGGCACATATATGCATCGGTCCAAGTTTCCATACCTCATTAACACAACACGATGAACAACGGATTCATTAAAGTAGTTAATTCAGAGGTGGTAATATATAAAAGAAAGATTGCATATAAGGATAAAGTACAGGAAGAAACAAGTAGTTCGTAGAAAGAAAAATATGAAGCGATTTTATTCTCTTAGTTTAAGGGAAGACAGAGAGTATACACCTACGACATTGTGATCGATTCTGAGCTATGTCACCAAGAGTTTCCAACCATTAGTTACGATAGTCACGCGGACCCCAACGAAGTTGTTTGTATCTACCAACATGGCTCAGACTAGAAGTTGGTGACTTCAAGCACTGATGCGCGAAATACTTCGGATCCGTTGGACAGATACTATCGGTAATAACATACTATAGGAGAGAACAAACCAGATCACAGTGGAGGAAGAAATCAGGAAGTGCTGTAAGTGGATAGGATACACATTGAGGAAAACACCCAACTGCGTCACAATGCAAACCCTCACATGAAATCCTCAAAGTCGAAAGAAAAGAGAAAGACCAAAGAACATATTACGTCGAGAAATGGAGACAGACATGGAAAGAATGAACAAAAATTGGATAGAACTAGAAAGTAATGCCCAGGATAGAGTGGATTGGAGAATACTGGTCAGCGGTCTATGTTCCATTGGGAGTAATAGGCGTAAGTGGCAACACCATGTCAGTAATGTAGAGGCTCGGCATCGTGTGTTCGGGCACAGAGATGATAATTCAATTGGTGTTACCATCTTGAAACACCGACTTCGGTGGCTTGGACATGTTCTACGAATGTCGTCCCAGACAATTCCACGTTGTGCATTATTTGCCGACTCTGGGACTGGTTGGAAAAAGCGGAGAGGTGGTCAGTGCATGACATGATGTCGTGGCATGAAAGAAAGCTGCAAAGGACTGGCTTGTGTTGGACCTTCACGACTCCCTGGTTGGGATCTGAGAGATGGTGCTACACAGTGGCTAGAGACGTTATCAGATATGGCTCAGAATAGAAGCCAGTGGCGATCCTGCTGTAACCTTCTTTTACTTTCTTCATAATTAATAATCCACAATTCTTCAGTGTGTAAATCGTAGTTTTGCAGAAGATCCTTTGCACCTGGAATACATACTTCTCAATGGTAATAACTATGACAGAGTGACATTGTGTGATGTGAGTACACATTGATTAGGGAGACCATCAGTCCATTCAAGATTTTATACATGTCTTATTGACAATTATGAACTAAAACGTTCTCTATCTAAGTGAATAACTGAGAGATACAACTTTTAGATTATTGTATATATTTCAATTGTCTATTAGTTACATATTTGGTTTAGTGCATTTTTATGTTGTAAGCCTACATTTCACTGATTAAATGTTGATACATATTTTTAATCAAAATCACGAATCGATCCAAGTTCGACAATTACTGACAACCTGGAAGCACTGGGTGGCCATTTCGTCCTAATGTTGGACACCTTAGCATTTCACGTCCACGACACGGCAAGATGGTCACGTAATATCATGGAGTGATTGAACATGTACACCAGTAGATCTAGGCTCAATTGTGGCGTTTGTAAATGAAACCGAAAGTCATAGGTCCGATTTCCTTACTTAGATTGACCCCCGATTTTCGTGAAATTCAAAACTCATACTGTTCCTAAACTTCCGTCGATTATTTGTGTACATATCACATATGACCTAGTTATATACAAAATTGTGATTTCCTATTTATGTTCCATGCTAGTTTTGCAATTAATGTATATAAATCTTTAAGTTTTTAAGTCACAATGACAATACAATAACAGAGTAAATCTGTCTGTGTCTTTTCGTGTTCTGAACGATTATTGGGTATAGGAAGAGCTGTATTAACCGATAGGAGCTATAGTTTCCGGCAATTCTTTACGATAATTTGTGCTAAAGGTTACAGAGGTCATTGGTCTGATCACCCATATAGCGAATAATTAATAAGCAGACTGTATAACTGCTTGAGGTTGGTCACACACGACCTTTTTATGGGCAATTTTTGTGTTAGCTCCGTACTTGTTGATACCTTACCGCCGGGGACGGATATCCGTGGGATAAATTGAGGTGTACATTTTTAGGGTCGACCTTTTCTAACCCCACCACTCATTGTGGTAAGGCAGCATCGCTGTCATGCTGGTTGTCTGACGGAAACACCTTATTGCTGTCACACTTCTGAACAGTCAGGAATACGACTTCGCCCTCAGACCTTAGGTATATAAACGAATTGTCTTGATATTTAGTAAAATAGTATATTGGTAAGGATGGCAAACCAAATGACGAAGTAGTGAAACTTCACCAGTTAAGATGACTGGGACACGTGTTACGTATGCCCAACCACCGACTGCTCCGATATGCGATATTTTGTGGTGTAGGAGTAGGTTGGAAGGAAGCTAGGGTTGGCTAGACCAAAACATGGCACAAATCTATGAAGTCACTGACAAGTGGACTGAGTCATGTTGGCAGGTGTAGACTACCTAGTTAGATCCGCGAGACGATATCAACAGATAGTTAGAGACTTTGGATGAAATGGCTTAAAATTGTTTGCAGTGGTGCAGGTTCATCCAGTCTTTATGTTCTCCCATATTCTAATCTTCTGACTTCTTCATGTCCCTTTTTTTCTCTTTCCAAATTTATTTCACTGGATTGTACTCCTTGGATAACATCTTCAAATCCTAATCTTTCCAATTACTGTTTATACTCTCACCGCCTCTACTACTATGGAATTTGAATCGACAACTGCATCTCTGTATTATGTGGTGTGGCAACTCGAACTGATGTACGTACGTACGAAGTTTTACGTTGTCACTGACTGACTAACTGAATAGGTAACACAAATCAATCATCATAAAATAAGGATAAGAGAAATCTGATATTTAACAAAAAAAATTGATAAAAAAGAAAACAAAAACTCACAGGCAGTTCGAATTCGTTGAAGTCGACCATGTGTTAAAAAAGCTAGAAAAAGAAACATTAAGAAAAGAAAACATGATGTATTACACAAAGATGAGTTTTGTTAAAGTTGACCTTTTGGAACTATCCCACGTGAAATTTAGTATTCACAATCTTATTCTTTGATTGCTAAATAGTGATATTATTGTATTCTCCTATTTGTAAGCTTTTTGTTAATGAATAAATTTTTTTGCTGTTTCGTCTATATTTTTTTAAGTTACTTTTAACATAATACGAACCTATTACACAGTTGACGAGATGTATAATTTATGGACGAAATCAATCAGGTATAAGATAATAATTCTTGGATTTTGGCATGAAATTCATACATCCATTTGGCTACATATTATTTCGACATTATAGCTGATGTAAATTGGTGATGAAAACCCCAAATCTAATTTCTAACATTATCCATCAACTGTAAATTATGATCCCAATTCCTTACACTGGTTTATAACCTTCATTTGGTCCTAGTTATTAGGTGGATACTCTAAATGTCGGTTTAGCGTCGCTCAAAGGTTGTTCTTCTCTACATGTGATGTGGTTATACTATTACTGCAATTTCGGGAATATGTTGATGTATGGTCAAGATTTTATGCGATATCATTGTATTAGCTTTGAGTTATGATTGAATTCAGATCAAAAGAGATGGGCTAATTACTTTTCATTGGAATTGAAGTAGAGGAAAGAGGGAAACACGTGGATAGTAGACCAATAGAAGCTTAGGTTGTATTAGTTTCAGGCTAACTGGGAAACACAGACGTGAAATTCGTCTGGTCTAGAATATTAGGTTACGGAATACAGAAAATAATAATCAAAATTCTGATTGGTGACTTTAGTATGTGATACGATAAATGTACTCCAACTATAAAAATATGAGTATCGGTTAACCTGCAGAAACAAATACACTGGTCAATGTGAAGTATTGGCTAGAGTACTAAACGTTTCAATTGCCCAAAGTATCAATTTTGAACAGTTTCCTCAACTACTTGGATTGGTATGGTTGCATAGAATCACCAAAATCTTACATAATCAGTACAACTAAAAGAAAATTACAGAAAAAAATCAGAACGGTGATGAAGAACCGTAAAGATAAGCGGAGAATTCAGTCAACGAATCTTCAAACAGAACAATAAATTTCTGTTGCATTATTTTAACTTGCGTAATTATTTGGTTATCAGAAGCTTTGAAATTCAAGAGTAATTTAAAAATAAATGACTAGATGAGAAGGAATTTGTTGATTACTTAGGTAAAAATTAAAATTGTTACATTGAATGTTAACATTCACTATACCCATCAATTATTCCTACCTAGCAACTTTCAAATTCAGCCAAGTTAGTAAGGATAAACAATGATGCAAATCGATTGTGGAACAGTGAGGAGTGGGGAAATTATTATTAACACATGTGATAGAAAAGAGGAAACGAGTGTTCGTTTCCTCATGTTTCCACTCATCATATGTCAATAAACTATCTCGTCATTAGAAAACATATGTGAGGATGTGATGGAGTGTTAAAATAACCAGAAAGCATTTACTCGAAATGATCGATACAGAACGAATAGAGGAAGTGATAAGAGAAGCAGAACAAGTAAGTAGAGTAGATAAACCAAAACAATATCACAACTATCGTGTGTACTGCGCACATCAATCTACCTATATAACAAAAGTTTCCATTTATTACATTGTCTTTGAGAATTGATGCAATCATCTAAACACACGTACACACACATCCATACACATCCGTTTATCTACTCAGTCAAAACAAAGTTCAAACAGAAGACGATTTGTTATTCTACTCGAGAAGTTGTATCAGTTATGCTGTGTGTATATTCAGTATATCTGAGTTTGAGTGCACGATTGCAAGCTTTGCTCACTTCTCAATAAAATGCATTCTCATAATCAACAAAGAAATAGTGAAAAAGACCACATAAAGATGACGGTGTTAACATTAAAACGAAACAATTTAAAACCGATTGCTTAGAAACGACGCATGATGATGGGACATTTCTAACGAATCCATAAAAACTATTCATATTATGCCTAAATGAATAAAGAACAATTGGAAGTGATTGATTTATTCTTATATAATGCAACTACTACTACTACTACTACTACTACTACTACTACTACTACTACGGCCCAGTAATCGACTACACATATTCGTGTACTTGGCATTTGGTTAGTGATACCAATCGATTGTTCTAATTGAGGTAGGTGTGATTGGCCTTTAAATTGAGGAGAATTAGTTGGAATTCCGATGTTCCACTCAATTAATCATTACCCTTATAGTATTCATGTGCATATTTAACTCTGATATCATCGATCGTATTTGTGGTGCAGTATTGAGCATAGTTTATAAACAATAAGTAACTGTCGATTTTGATCTAATTGACAAGATTTTAATGCAAGGTTTCAGATGTCACCATTGATCGATGCTACTTGTATTGATTATATTGAAAAAAATGTGGGATAATCGGTGATCTTTGGGAACTATGAAGATAACTCTGGAAAAATATCGATGACGTTCATTAGCCGACCAAAGAACAAGTATAATGCACAGTAATTCATAATTTTTCCGTTTATGGTTGTGAAACGAGGCTTTTAGTAAACAGAGAATATATATAGGTGGTTGTTATTTGATCATAGTTGCATTGGTAGTTCTGTTCATATATGTTGGGACAAATGAGTAAGTAGTACTGAGGTTAGACGGAGAATACTGGGTAAAATAATAACAAATCGACAGATGCGATTTTGGGATCTTCACCGAATGATGTCGTTGGGATACTTTTTTTTTCTACCTATACATAACACAATATCTTTGTCGACAGACAATATTCTGTGATATAGGAATAGATTAGAAGAGAACTAGAGAGGAATAAATCAAAAAATATAACATCAGTCTATTAAGTTAATGATTATTGATTTGAGTAATGTTGTTATAGATACAGATTACTAGATTAATAGGTAAGTAGTATTGATCATTTTTTCAGAGAAATAATCATAGATTCAAAAAGATGGAATCATTCAATATACACGTTGTTGAATATAAAATAACAAACAAAATTTCTCATTAAATTTTTTAGTGAAACAAATGTAAACAAATTCCAGTGAAACAACAAATTACATGGACACACACACACACACCAACACGTTGAAACGATCCACATTCATGATCTGGTGAATATAAGTAGATAAGTTATGAATCACGTCAATAAAATGACGATGACGACAACAACAACAGTGACAATAACATTCAGAATGACTGATTATATGGGATGGAATAATCATATCGACAATCTATGCATAAATACACAGATTGACACGATCAGGGTATGTATAGACATACATACATACCTATACATATAAAGCCATCAGCTCTGAGTCTACATAACAGTAATACACATAACCTGGTCTCAATAATAATGTTTTTTCCAAATCAATAATTCACAGATACTTTAAGAGAAAAGGTATCTAACGGAGAATTAATTTTACAAATATATATACCATTTCAATTATTTGTGTTAACACAGATACTGACATGTATCAGTATGAATGTGCATGTCTGTGTGTGTGCGCACGCGTGCTATGAATGAGCAGATGGAAGAACTCAATTGAACAATAGATAATTAGAAATGAATGAATGAATTAGATAGAAATGAATGTGAGGGGGGTGGGTAAATGATAATCTAATTAAAATTAAGAATACTACTAATATTGTTGATGCTAGTGATACTATTGCAGTGATGCGTGCTACTTATATTGATATAAGTAGTATATGACGCGAATCAGGAATGTAATGTCTGGCAGCAGACGATGGGGAATATGAAGAAAGGAAGAGCAGGAATAGAATGCAATTAGTATAGAATTGCAAGAACAATGAAGGTCGAGTCAATTACTGAACATTTTGCAAATTATGTATTGTGGTATGGTTTATCTATTTTATCAAATAACTCTGTAATTTTGTGCTAAATATGATCCGGTTGTCCTCACCTGTGTTCTCCATCCCTGCACCAAAACTACTACTGTTACTACTACTACTACTAATAGTAAGTGATAATAATAATAATAATAATAATAATAATAATAACGATAATAATAATAATAATACTTAGTTAATTAATAAAGGACCAATATGTACTCGACAATTATATACATAAATATCTTTATTGAATTTGATTAAGTGACAGAATAAATGTCACTTATTGTTGTGATGAAATGTATGACCCAGAAAAGAAATGGACAATGAATTATTAGTGTAATGATAACATTTATCAATGTTTACATGCATATCTACTTGACTGGTTATAATAAGCTAACTAGATTGATTAGCTCAGTGAATAAAATCGTGGGATATTTGAAACTAAAGGTAGATACTGGGTTCAAGTCCAAGAGACTAGAATGTTAGTACATCACAGACTAACAAGTCCTAAATAGGATGAAAGGACTATCCTAAACTTCACTACAAGGCTCATAGCAAATTTACTAAAAATTACTACATAATATTAGTAGGAAAATTCTTTAGTAGATATCAAAATGTTTCTATGATTAGTGAATAGGAACACATATACCATTGATAGAAGCATCAGTCCCAGCAAATGCCCAGTTTTAATCGGCTAAATGAGTGAGTCGGCACCTTTCTGTGTGATCTGGAACGAGTCAAGATAACTTAGATTTAGTCACTCTTGCTTAACTGATTCGAGTGACCAATCTTATAATGTTCACATTTTTAACAGCATTCGGAAGCACTTAACAACACCTATGTCTTTTCCTTCATCTCATACGACTTAACAGACTAAATAATCGATTGTTCACGTATTTCGCCTTCTTTTTTTCATTTATTTCTCATCTCTTCCTTTATAGCTTACATATTTCAACGTATTATTCATTCACTTCTTATTACGTAATGTTCAACGATTTTTATCTTATTTTCACAAGTGTTAATCTACTACCTATGTTGATATATTTATTTGTGTTATAGGGGCTGCTACTATATAAAGCCCGCATAGGTTATTCTAGCACCATTAAATGAAGAAATACAAGGAGCGATATCAAGTTTTGATCTGATTTGTTTCACCTTAATAACTAGCCTACTAAATGTACTCCATATGCATCTTCACCACTAATGTTCACTATTAGTGTAATTAATTATGGTGAAAATTTAGCATTTGAAATTTTACCGACCAAATAGAAAAATCGGATTATATAATCAAGTAGATTGTTGATACCCGACAGTTGTTGATACTTTGACATGGTGTTCGGACTTCCCTATTGTGATGAACCGATCGAGCTATACTGGCTGCAACAACCGTTCCTCAAGATCCTACCATGCCACACAGGTCGCCTGAAGAATGGTAAGAATAAAAGCAGTAAACCCAAGGTTCGAGTAAGAAGTCATACTGATGACAGTACAGAAGTGTGACAGTAGTAAGGTCTCTCCTTCAGACAACCAGCATGACAGCGATGCTGCCTTCCCAACAACGAGGAGTGAGGTTAGAATAAGTCCACCTTAAAATTCCACACCTAAACTTATCCCACGGATATCCATTTCCACTGGTAAAGTCTCAACAAGTACGGAGCTAACACGAAAATTACTCACAAAAATGTCGTGTGTGACTGACCTCAACCAGTTGTACCTTGGTCACTGAGTTCACACTCTCAGATCACTAAGACCATCTTTAATTCAATATTCTTTTCAGGTACTTCCAGAAGAACCCTTCTATGGTGTGGGTAACCAGCAAGTGAGAACCGCCCTCATACCTCTAACAGCACTCAAGACGTACGCATCCAAGATTGTTTAGAATGGCAGTATTTAGCTAGTATCTAAATTTTTTATCCAGACTGATTAAGAGTATATTTTAAATGTGTAATGCTAAATGCTTGAAACAATCAACATTCAATGAGAAAGTCATATGTTTGTATTCTTCTAAACATTCACAATGATTTAAGAAATCAAATTGATTTACTTATTCACTAACTGTCAACAAAGATAGTTTTATTCAAAACAGTACAGTACTTTGTACGAGATAAATAGGTTTGTAATAGACGTGAAGGCAAGGATTGGCAAAGCAAGGACAGTATTCTTACAGTTGAAGAACATATGCAACCTAAAACAACTGTCAACCAACATCAGAGTCAGAATCCCCAATAAGAACATCGAAACAGTTCTACTGTACGGAGCTGAAACTTAGAGAACTATTATAACCATCATCAAAAAGGTACAAGTATTTATATACAAATGTCTATATAAGATGCGGATACCATCAGCAACAGCTTACTGTAGAAGGGAACACAAACCAACTTCCAGCTAAGGAGGAAATTAGCAAAAAAGCTATGGAAATGTATAGGACATACATTACGGAAATCACCAAACTGCATCACGAGGTAAGCACTAATTTGGAATTCTGAAAGGAATGGGAAAAGACGAAGGCCAAAGAACACACTTCGTCGAGAATCGGAAGCAAACATGAAAACGATGAATAGAAACTGGGAAGAATTGCCCAAGACAGAGTTGAATGGAAAATACTGGTAATTGGCCTATGCTCCTCCACGAAGGGTAATAGGCTTATGTAAATAAGTAATTCAAAGTAATAATAATAACTATTATTGTAATTATTATTAGTACTTAAAATTTACGCATAAGTAACAAATAGACATACGTTCGTATTCAGTTTTCAAATTATTTTCAAGTAGCATATATGGAAAGTAACCAGAGAAATCCATCAAAGTTGGATCAGCTTCTAAAGAAAAAAAAGAACGATTGCAAACATTTACACAGTACAATATTAGAAATCTGTCATTATTTGACAACAACTGACTACAATTAGATGTAGTTTTTCAATTAATATTAACTCTTCTCACAAACTTCTCTTGTTAAAAGTTTGTCAATATAGGGGAATACAAAAATGTAGATTGAGGACCACCTGTTTAGATTGAAGTAACTACTTCTTTGCGAACAATAGTCTCATAAATTTATTAAACATATCTGATCGAATATAATAGTTTCTCTCCAGATTCCATTAGTGAATATGGAGGATCCACCTAGAGGAGTTAGAAAATCTTGATTTCAAACCAATGGTGAACATGGATTCCACGATCCTGAAGGAACAAATGGTGTATGAACCGAGTGTGCCCCCTTAAGAAAAAGAATTGCTTTTATCTAGGCACCCAGGCAGTATCACAGCCCCCCCACACACACACAAATCAAATGACTTGTGTAGCGCTTGTGTATTCGGTGCTCCTTTGTACCAATATTTATGTGTTCAAATAAATAAATAAATAAGATTCTATTGAATATTGATCCTAATAATGAACTATTTAGATAAGTTAAATATTGCGACAAATTAGGATTTCACAATTGTTTTGTTAATCAAGTTGAAAAAAACAAAACGTATAGGCTTGAAACTATTAATGAAGAGTAATTAACACTTAACAGTAGTTCGGTACTACTCAATAAATCTGTTAGTTTATCTGAAATTTATTTATTATTTATTTTAACACATAGATATTGGTACAAGGAGGCACCAAATACATATGCGCCACACAGATCGCATTTGATATGTGTGAGGGCTGTGTTACTGCCCGGGTGCCAAAACTGAAGCAGGTGGTTTTATTAGGGGGCCACAGCCAGAGCCTTCGACATGAAGGTCTGATCCACAAAACAGTGGAGCAACGTAAGGAGATGCAGTTCCATGGTAGCCGGTCACCAACGATTGGTTCATACGCCATTTGTTCCTTCAGGATACTGGAGCCCATGTGCACCACTGGTTTGGAGTCAGGGTTTTTCAACTCCCCTAGATGGAGTCTTCATGTCCATCAACCTGGTTGAAGCGCCGAACACTCGCTCTTCGTCCTCTGAAGTTCGTAAACAACAGTAATGCCACGAGAAGGCAGTGAGTAGAACTTCCCTGGCAGTGGTTGTATGCGCATAGATAATCTTAAATTTGATACGAATTGTAGCATTTACCATGTTATCGTAAAGATGTATATAGAATAGTTTATTAGTTTAGGAAAAATCTATTTAAATCAATAAGTTATAAAACCACCGAACACATTGAAGACAACAGGCCTATCATCACAATCAATTTTATTGTTCCGTGTTTCAGTTTTTTTCTTCTCCCAGGTTGTAGATGTGTTTTACTAACGGCACTAAAACTGGCCTTTGTTATAAAAATTCATCATCATAAATGAAGACCTAGTCCTCCTCTCCTCCTAATACTACTACAAAGAAAATAGTGATTTACAAATGTTGTTTTATACCATAAAAACCTTTATGGTGAATGTCCAATGGAAATAATTAATGACTTGTGCATTCTCAAATAATACAATTATGTTTTTCCTTTAAACTTATCATTCTTTCTTATGTCAGCTTAATCACGGCTGTGAATCGCATATAACTCCGCCTAGAGCCCTTCTAGTGTTACTGCCTTTCCTAAGCACGGATCAAAGAGGAGAGTTGGGCACGGAGTCATAAAACATATGCCGTAGAAAAGAACTGTGACGAGAAGAAACGCTAACCAGGCAAAACCATTTAAACTCTTTCGTCGGAGTTGGAAGGTCTTCATTAAGAAGATGTATGAATACTCAAGCTGGAAGTCGAGATTTTCCGAAGATCAAGAGACCAGCGCCCCTTCTAACAACCAGAGTAATAATTAAAATAGGTAAGCGGAATATCCGTACAGTGTGTGAGACTGGAAGGACCAGTCGAATAGCTACGAAAATGAGGAGATACAACTATGCAGTGCACGAAAGTGCACCAAAGCTGGACAGAAACGGTTAGATTCAGGAATGATGCTGTCGTACTCTGATCATGAGGAAGCAGATGCTTCGTACGAACAGGAAGTTGCTCTGATCCTGTCCAAAGAAGCACGTAAAGCACCTGTATGATGGAAATATCATGGATCCACAACTAGCAAAGCATCCTTCAAAACAAAGAAGAAGAGGATTACAATGAATGTTATCCAGTGTTATGCACAAACTAATGATGGCGATGAAGACGATAAAGATCAGATCAGGAGAGCCCAGGACAGAGGTGTTTGGAGATTTCTGGTTGGAGGTTTATGCTCCACTAGGAGTAAAAGGCATACGTAAGTAGGTAATGAAAATCATATGCATCCTGAAAGTATTTTCGTAAATACTAATTTATTTACCTTGTTGAATTTGAGAAAGAAACAAAATATTCTACTTACTGAAATCATCAACTAATGCGCGAATAACAACACGCTGTGAATGAACAACAGCGATATGTAAGGGTGTACGTCCCTATTGAAACAAAAAATTCAGGAAAAAATTAACACAGGCAAATCAATAAATAGTGAAAAAAACGGTAATGCTGCAAAATGTGAATAATAAATCTATCATTATCTTCTATAGGATATTCTGTCTTCAAATCGAAAAGATAGTGAGTTATTAAGTTAATAGTTCAATTCATGGGTTAATTGAAGCTAGACCACTATGGAAAACCTGAAGGCACTGGATGGCCGTTTCGTCCTAGTATAAGACTCTTCAGTAGTGTACATCCACGATCATGTCTCACGAAAATTCGAACGCAGAACCTATCAGTATCGCGCATGAGCGATTAACCACTGAGCGGACTCACTGGTGACGGTTTCCAAAATGTATTTCCTGAAGTTCTTGTGAGAAGCAGTGACCAGTGGAGTTCAACCAGGTCTGTTGTGAAATAGTAACTCAATAAAAACAATGGTGGATGATGGCGCAATTTCGTCGATTAGTTGAAGTTAGACATTAACACCGTTGAATGCCAATCGGCTCGGTGGTCAAGAGGTTAGGCGATCACGCGTGAGACTGATATATCCTGAGTTCGAATCTTGTGAGGCGGGATCGTGGATGCGCATTGCTGAGGAGTCCAACAATAGAACGAAACGACCATCCAGTGATTCCACATTTTCAATGGTGGTCTAGTTTTAATTGACTCATCAATTAAACTATTGAATTGCTAAAATCTCCACAAAACCCCACTTCTGTTTATGATTATTATTAGGGAGAGAAAATGAGCAGTTATTTATATTATTGCATAAAACAAATGAACTTGTCAATTACATGATTATGTATTAAAACTGACATTATACTTCAAGAGAGAAAGAAAGAAAGAGAAAAATTTGAGAAGAGTAACATGATAATACATTGGCATTTCATGACATTGACGACAGATACAACTCGCAACTTAGAAGTTAAATAGACTTATATATATATATATATATATATATATATATATATATATATATATATATATATATATATATATATATATATATATATATATATACGTATCACTAAGTGGAAGTGACAAATCCCAACAGAGTTCCAGATAAATAAAATATAAGAAAGAAGGTCATAGAGTTGGGAAAATTTTACTAATTATAAGGTTAAGTAGAATCTGTAATCTAAACTATTTGTAATCTTAACAATCTCCAAAAATCCGTATGGTAAAAATAATTGGATAGATGAAGTTGTGTTCTCTGAATGGAATGGTTTAATCATGAATCTTTCATTATTCTTCTGAATAACATCATCAGTATAAATCTATGATGGAAGTAAAATGTTTGAATTCCTTCACATATAACGAATACACACAGTTTTTTTTCCTGTGGGCTTCCATAATGATTAGTTTATTTATTTATTTAGACACATGAATATTAGTACAAGAGAGCGCCAATATATATGCGCCACACTTGTGTGTAGGCTGTGATACTGCCCGGGTGCCAAAACTGAAGCAGGTGGTTTTCTTAGGGGGCCACTCCCCGAGCCTTTGACCTAAAGAGGACTAACCCACGAGGCAGTAGAGCATCGTAAAGAGATGGAACCCCATTGTAGCCGGTGACCAAAGATTGGTTCATACGCCATTTGTTCCCGCAGGATACTGGAGCCCATGTGCACCATTGGTTTGTGATCCGGTTAAAGCGCCGGACATTCGCTTTTCGTCCTCTCATTTTCGTAAACAACACCCCCGCCACGAGAATGCAATGAGTAGGACTTCCCTGGCAGAGGCTGTATACGCGCGGCCGTGTGAGAGTATTTCGAGAGGGAGAGCGGACTCACCCCACTCTCGGTCGTACCAGGGCATTCGGGGGCTTTAATCTATTATTGTCTACCTTTAAACCATCCAGCTTAGAGAATAAAAGCTCACCTAAATCATCCACTTAAGCTACAAATCATTTTAAATAAAAAAATAAGTATAAAAGGAGATCAATGAAACAATGTGTATCATCAACTAGAAATGAACGTTGAGATCAACGGTAATCAAGAAATTTGAATGAATAGCAATAATAATAAGCTGGATTGAGATCATGAACCGGTTAATGTTCGATCAACATTGACAACCTGGAAGCACTGGACGGTCGTTTCGTCCTACTGTAGGATTCCTCAACAATGCGCATCCGTGATCCCGCTCGCCAGGACTCGAACCCATGGCCTTCGGATTCGCGCGCGAATGCGTAACCTCTAGACCACTGAACCGGCTGGCATCCAACGGTGTTGCTGTCTAACCTCAATCGATTCACGAAATTGAGCGACCATCTTCCATTGTCTGAGGTAGTAAAAGTAGTAGAAATGTAGTGGATGCTACTCACAAGGATATTTGTAAGTAGTGTGAACCGGAAAGTGACGTCAAAGTCGCAACAATTATCAGACAGAGTGAAAAGTTTCAGTACATCAAAAGGACGGCGTTGATTGAATACTTAGAGGCCAGTAGAGAAAACAGTTCAGATTGCAGAACACACTGATCGAAGGTTATGTTTATGTATTATATAAATACTTTGTAAACTCTAGAAATAAAGATACCAACCTACTGCCTATTGTAGTGTTTTATGAAAACAACTTTAAAGCCTAAGACCTAGTAGTACAGAAAGGTTGGATGCATCTATGTACTTATGAGTGATTTCAAGCACTACTACTTAACATCTACTACAATTAGCAACGATAATCTACTAAAACTTTTCAATCCAACAGTCGATGACTTCGGGGATTGATGTCATATTTTCGTTTGTTTCAAACTGGCATTCTTTTCATCTACTCTTAAGTTAGAGAAAGTTTTGGATTAAGGTAGGAGGTTGTTGAGGATACGTAATGCATGTCTGACACGCCTCAGTTGATGAAAATCCACTAACTCACCAACCCAATTACCATTTTTGCATAGTATCATGCATTCACATTCTCAGCATTGATCATTAGATGGTGCTGACATATGTGAGCAATACTGAAAAGATAACAATAATCAAACCCTAATGATCCATGAATTTCCTATACTATTAAAGGCCAAGTTTTACAGCTCTATGGTTCATTCCACAATCGATGATAATCCGTGATGAATTTGAGCTTCGAATAGTGATCACGAATGAAAATTTATGCATAAGTGTGTAAGAACAAGTGAACCACTCGCTTGAATTATTATGGACAGTGCAGTCAATTGTAACCATCCAGCTCAGAGAATAAAACTCCATCAAAAACACCTACGTTTTTAGTATGGAAAATAACTGTTCTATAAGTTACTTTATTAACCAGAATAATATATACCTCAATTTAACGTATAATATAAACAAACATTCACTAAAAATTGGATAAATAACCGAGGGAAAAGAAATAGAACACAAATATCAACTTACATTCTATAATAAACACATAATAATAGCCAAAACGAAATCGATGATTTTTCATTGAGACATTGGTATTTTAAAAAAAGATAGAGAAGAAAGGAGATAAAAAGACATTTTAAAGTGAAAAGTATATAATCTCATTGATCTGTTGAAATAATATACATAATAACGAATGAGAAAATTCGGATTTATTCAAAACTGTATATTGAGGTTCGAATTAAATACTTAAATATAAAATATACTACTAAATTAGAATTATAAGTAGTTACATACAAAAGACACAAATTCCAAGTCAGCGTAGTGATATACATACCTTTTATTTGTTGGATTCATAATATTTTTTACTCTACTATGTAATTACATAATAAGATTTTAATCATTTGAAAATATTGTTCGTTAGTTAGGTAAAGATCTTGCAAAACCTTTATATTTTTTCACTTGATGTAATAATGTTCTGGTGTAACTGTTATGTTTTTTTTTACATTGAAGACATCAGTTTTGCCTAATTGAGAAATTGTACATTTAAAAGTAGGTTTCTTTGTGATTCTCTTGAAATTTCAACACACATAATATGTAAAGCACTGACAGTTTCTCTAAATTTCAATAAACGTTTATACAAATCCACTTGATATTGTTTACTTGAATTTTTCCATTGATGATTAGGACTGCAACTGATCAGTGTTTTATTGGCATATATGCATATTGTGTGTATTGCCTCGATATTACCTTAATTCACAAGCACTATAAGCAAATATGGATAATGCCTAGCAGTAGAATCCGGTGGAATCAGTACTCAGTAGCTAAGTGGGTAACGCGATAGCGTTTGAAGCGAACGGTACTGAGTTCGAGTGCCAGAGTGAACACCAACTCTGAGATGAAGGTACATTCATCGGCTGATGAGTCCAAAATAGGACGAAATGCGCGTCAAACTAAATTCCACTACTAACCACTATCCATCTTTGCTTATAAACGTTTATACATTTCAAATTTTTAAAAATAACAAATGTTCAACATGTACACTTCAAGATGTGAATTTATTTCACACATCATATCCATCGAACAGTTTACGAATCGACTCTATAACTAACAACAAATATGGGATATATAAAACATATTTTATGTTCATAAAATACTAAGTATAGATCTCCATTATCTACAGACAGATGTAAAATAACAGTTAAATGTATATTATAATGTATATTACATATTTTTATAATAATGTGAGATAGATGTCATAATAAAAACCAACTATAGTGAAAAACCAATTTAGGAAATTTAATGTGAACTATGGTCTCAACATACACAAAGGGAAAAACAAGATTCTCGAATACAATACAACACAACATGCAACAATCTAATCACAATTGACGGAGAAGATATGGAAGATGTAAAAACCTTTACATATCTGGGCAGCAACATTGATGAACATGGTGGATCTAATGCAAGATGTGAAGGCGCGGATCGGCCGAGTAAGAGCAACATATTTACAACTGAAAAACATCTGGAACTCAAAAATGTCTGTCAACTAACACCAAGGCCAGAATTTTCAATACAAATACCAAGATAGTTCTACTACATGGGGCGGAAACCTGGGAAACTATGAAAGCCACCATCCAGAAGATACAAGTGTTTATTAACAACTGTCCATCCAAAATACTTCGGATCCGTTGGCCAGATACTATCAGCAATAACTTACTGTGGGAGAGAACAAACCAGATCACAGTGGAGGACGAAATCAAGAAGTGCTGGAAGTGGATAGGATACATATTGAGGAAAGCACCCACCCGTTTCACAATGCAAGCCCTCACATGGAATCCTCGAGGTCAAAGGAAAACAGGAAGACCAAAGAACACATTACGTTGAGAAACGGAGACAGACATGGGAAGAATGAACAATAATTGGACCGAACTGGAAAGGAAGGCCCAGGACAGACTGGATTGGAGAATGCTGGCCGACGACTTATGCCCCTTCCGGGAGCAACAGGCGTAAGTAAGTAAGTAATGTAAACTGTGTCAACACATTGATTTTTGTACAAAAATTTTTAACACCCCATTGTTTTAACTTATGAAATTGTAGAATGATACATTACTACATTGTGGTCCAAGATATTAAAGTTAATATGGAAAACTAAGTTCAATCCTATCACTTTGTAAGATGTTGATAAACTTCAAGGAAAATACATAGATAAATCCATGTAAAATGTGGATTAAGTTCGAAGCATTGGACAGCAACAAATAAATCAATAAGATTACAATTTATAGACAATCTTTGAGTAACGCTAAAATGACTTTGGAATGTTCGCCTACTTACTAGGCTTAAATAAGGCTTACAAATTAGTTTAGTTTAGGATTTAGATTTAATATTTTTATCACAAACTGATATCAATTATAATGCCAAAATGGTATTTAACCAAATGAGTGAATAAATCCCACGTCGAAATCCAAAACCTAATTGATTTTTAGTGGCCGAAGTTCTGACTCCAAGTAGATCGTATGAATGATTGTTATTGAAATATATATATGTCGCCTATCCTCGTTTATAATCATCGACTTAAATCGCATTAGTCAATAACGGATTTAGATAAGTCAAATAACGAAAATGGACTTTCAAATACATATTATTTTGTATATGAAGTGAATGGAATAGAACGAATCAAAACGACGCGCAGTGGAGATGGCGGGTAAGTCAACTCCATTTAGTCAAGCGTTAATCAAAAATAAGTTATAGACATGTGATAAGCAGTGGGATAAGAAATGTACACACATATATATGCGCTCATATAAAAACAGTTAAGATTGATAAGCGAATAATTAACAAGGTCAAAATGTGACTCAAATAGAAAGAATAGATTAGCCTGTCTGAAAGCTAGAATAAGATATATGAGTTTCACATGTCAATCGACACTACAGATTCGTTCATAAATCTGACGAAACAATATATAGTTTCCATCATAGACTAGCAATAAGTAGAGGATCATATAAGATGATCAAAAAAAAGAAAAAAAATCAAACTCAATACTGAAGAGACATAAACGTGAATCAAAAGACAAATGATAACAATTCAATGAGTTAGAAAAACAATCAAAGTTTTACACCGAAAAATTTTTGTTCTCAAACAACTTAAAGCACTGGACAGCCGTTTCGTCCTAGTATGAAACACCTTGACAATGCGTATCCACAACCCCGCCCCCAGCGAGATTCGAACCAAGAACCTATCAGTCTCGCGCGCAATCGCTTAACCATTAGACCACTGAGAAGAACGATGGAAACTCCACAACCAAACCGTCCAACTCAAAGAACAAAACTCCATCAAAATCATCCACTTGAGCTAAAAAATCTTCTCCACCATCTCAAACAACTTAACTAAACAAAATGAAGTTGTTTAATATGCGTATACGTACTTTAAATTATTCAGGAATGCAAAAGAACAAGATAAAACTAAGTTGTCACGTTTTTGTGTTCTCATTACGTAATAATATATATGTATATATATTTCATCAAAACACTTCCATCCAGGATAATTACAAACACCGACCTATTTAATTAGGAACGAATTCAAATGACAAATACGTTATATTATTATTATTATAAAGTGTGATAACAATGAAATTGATTGTGTCGATGCCCGATTTCATTTGACCTAGTTTTTTTTCTTTTTTTTTAATTTGATCAAAACTATGGTATTAACAAGAATGAAATATGTATAATACGTGCAAACATTTAAACCTCCAGCTGCCTATATATCAATGATTATTTAGGTTTTAATAGTTGAGATTATGAGTCAACTGATAAGTCTTGTCAATTGGACGCTATACTTGTTTCTAAGCTATTCCGGTAACCCGCAGTCTAGAACTACACAGCGACTTGAACACCAGAGAGAAGACACAAGTATGAGAGAAAATACTTTATCCCAAGGTTCATTTTTGTACAGAAAATCAAGGGTATTTATAGATGTTGGCATCTGTTAAATCAACATCATTTTACAGCCAATCCGATAACGACATACTATGCTACCGACCAATAATAGCACGCCACGTTGGAATTCTAGAACGTTCCATCATACTCTGATTGGCCAGGACTCTTCGGCTCCTTTCGGGCCTCTGGAGGCTCCGTTGAAGTTCTCCGGAAGCCAACCCAACATCAACTAAAGCTAGATCACTATGGAAGCACTGGACAGCCGTTTTGTCATGTTGTAGGACTCCTCAGCAGAACATATCCACGATCTCGCCCCGTGAGATTCGAACCCAGGACCTAAGCTCACTAATGACTGGCTTCAAAAGGTATATCCTGGAGTTTTAGTGATAAGCAGTGACCAATAGAGTTTAACCAGGTCTGTTGTGAAATAATAACTCACTGAAGACAATGGTGTATGTGTCGTTCAATTTTGTAGATTATTTGAAATTAGACATTAACACCGTTGGATGACAGCTGGCTCAGTGGTCTAGTGATTAAGCGTACGCGCGCGAGATAGATAGGTTCTGAGTTCGAATCCCACGAGATCGTGGATGCTCACTGCTGAGGAGTACAACAGTAGAACGAAACGGTCGTCCAGTGCTTCCAGGTTTCCCATGGCGGTATAGCTTCAATTGAATCATGAATTCAACCATTAAAATTACTATTAAATAATTGACTCATGATCCCAACTATTGAAATTACTATAATACTGTATCAAATAAAAACAAGTTAAGAAATTCAGTTGGATTGTAGTTAGCAATGGAATCCATAATGCCTGTTTCATTTCAATAAGAACGCATCAACTGAATGTACGTCGATCCTAGATTTGATGTTCACTTCGGAATTTGAAACCAGTATCGTCCACTATAAATTCTATCGCGTTATTCACTTTTAACCACCATCCATTTCTACTTATAATGCTTGTGACTTAATAGCAACATCAAGGCAATCCATACAAGATGCATATGTGACAAAAACAGAGATTATTTGCAGTCCTAAATATCAATGGGAAGATTCAAACAATCAATATAAATGAATCACTGCATCACTTTGATTATCATTAACGTTGTGGTTATTTATTTCCTGGACATTCAATCACAAATTACCTAGACAAAACTCCAAATATACGATTATATTAAATAACTGTTGTAGAAAAACAACACATTTATTTATTTAAACACATGGATATTGGTAAAAGGAGGCAACAAATACATATGCGCCACACAAGTCACTTGATTTGTATGTGGGCTGTCATACTGCCCGGGTGCCCAAACTGAAGCAGGTGGTTTTCTTAGATAGAAACACCCTGAGCCTTCGACCTAAAGGTCTGATCCACAAAACAGTGGAGCAACGTCAGGAGATGCAATCCCATGGTAGTCGGTGACCAACAATAGGTTCATACACTATTTGTTCCTTCAGGATACTGGAGCCCATGTGCACCACTGGTTTGGAGTCAGGGTTTTTCAACTCCCCTAGATGGATCCTCTATATCCATCAACCTGGATAAAGCCCCGCGCATTCGCTTTACGTCCTCTCAATTTTGTAAACAACAGTAATGCCACAAGAAGGCAATGAACAGAACTCTGCTGTCATTGATTGTATGCACGTGGCCAATTGAGAGCATTTCGAGAGGGAAACTGGACTCTCCGTACTCTCAGCCGTACCAGAGCATTTGCAGAAAAACTACAATAAACAATAATCTATGAAATGTGCTACAAATTTAGATAATTACAAGTCACTACTTAATCGCAGCTCTACAAGTCAATTTATACAATATCGATAGAAAAAAAACATTGTGAATATAATCAATTATAGTTCATGATTGTATATATACAAGGAGCTGAGTAGTCTCTCTCTCTCTCTCTTATTCTCAATTATGCATACACACACGAAACACTAAAGGTACAAACATATATATTTACGGGTTTACATGAATAAAGTCAAATTATTTAGAGAAACTAAGATAAATAACTATGCATAAACAAATAAGTTATATCATAAATTTCATTAAAATAATGCACACTATTTACATAATTAAAAGTAGTCTTTATAAATGAATATGCAAACATGTTCATGTAAATATCACACACACACACATACATACATACATACATAAATGAACAAACCGATGAAACGAAGCATTTAGAAGTGTAACTCGTTGAAATATCAACACAGAAATGTAACTAACCATCATAGTAATAAGAGGGTGAGGGGTGTGTGAGAGAGAATGAGAGAGTAGAAAAACGGTGTATCAGAATTTCAATGGAAAAATATACATAATCTATATAAATATGTAAAGATTGTATCATACATAAATGACATAACAACAAAACAGAATGAAAAATGATACAATTTAACCATAAAGTGAGTATTTTGTTTCATGTACAAGAAAGCGTTCAGATGGAAAAGGGTTTGAATATATAAACAAATAAAAAGTATGGATGTCACAAAAAAATTGACGAGGTTAACTTTATTCAACACTTTGAACTATTCGATTTTATATGTGGATTTCAGTTTTTAGTATCCTTTGCTGTATACAGATTGTTCAGCTTCGAGATTAGATGGTGACTGGAGGCAGTCGACAGGAAACCCTGGAGCCGGGTTTCGTGCTACTCGGCACTCGTCAGCAAGGTGTACCTTGAGGGAATCGGTGCTCCCTGGCGGATTCGATCTAGTGTCACCCAGCTTCACAGTCAGAGACGTTATCACTGAGCTATCCGAGCCGCGACCGACCTCCTGTAGGACTGAGATGTCGAATACCTCCAACCACCATCTAATCTCAATATGTATAGTGCTCGCAATGTCGAGTCACCTAGGCTGGTGGCCATATTGCAACATGGTCGATAGCATTCGATCTGCACGAATAAGGACCAGACACGCACGAGAATGATCACCATCCAGTGATCAATCAATTGTGATTGTTCAGCTTCATGAAATTATTTTATCAGAAGAGTCAAAGTCAATGTATTTCATATGCTCAACTGACTGTAGAATACCTAACTTCCCTAATAATTATGACCAAGTAGTTAGAGTTAGATTAGATTGAAAGAAAAAAATGCATTAAGTACGCAAAGTACAACATGATACAAGATTATGTGAAATCGTCTATCGTTCGTTTGGTTCTATACAGTAAAAACATATAGGCTATCTAAGTGTGGAGAAACTGACGGAAATGTCATGAATATACTCACTTCTCACAATAGATTGATCACTGGGTGGAGATCAATGTCATGTGTGTCAAGTCCTTAGTAGTGCAGATAGAATGCTATCGACCAAGTTGCAATGTGGCCACCAGCCTAGGTAACTCAACACTGCGTGCACTATGTTGAGTTTACATGGTGTTTGAAGGGAGTCGATAGGAAACCACAGACGCAGTGTCGAGTCACCTAGGCTGGTGGCCACATTGCGACATGGTCGATAGCATTCGATCTGCACTAATAAGGACTAGACACGCATGACGTTGATCGCCACCCAGTGATCAACCAATTGTGATTACATCTCAGTCCTACAGGAGGTCGGTCGCGGCTCGGATAGCTCAGTGATAACGTCTCTGACTGTGAAGCTGGGTGACACGAGAACGAATCCGCCAGGGATCACCAGTTCCCTCAAGACTACAGGCACACCTTGCTGACAAGTAACAAGTAGCAAGAAAACCGGGTCCAGGGTCTCCTGCCGACTAACTTCAACCATCATCTCTACTCACTAGTACTATTAGTTTCATCTCGAGCTAAATTATGAGTAATGACAACTAAAAAAATCCCAAATTCAAAATATAAGTAAATAAATAAAAGATGTCCGAGTAATTCCTAGCAAGTGTTAGTACATCACTGAAACTATCTTACAATATACTCAGTCAGTAACAACGTAGAACTCTGTACGTAAGTACGTACGTCAGTTCAAAATGTCATATTACATTTGGTTAAATAAATAAAGTTATTGAAAACAAAATTCTCTTAAAAACAAGGAAAGTTTAATCATCATTTGATTGTGAATGGCTTAAGCTATTCTTTCCCAATGATAATTTATCTATCTATCTTTTGATGAATACTTAAGCCATTAACAATCAAACGATTATTAAACTTTCCTTGTTTTTCAAAAGAATTTTTTTCAATATCACATTAGCACAGATATACAATTGTCCATTCAAATCCCATAGTGGTAGAGGTAGTAAGAATATAAACAGTAATTGGAAAGATTAGGATTTGAAGATGTTATCCAAGGAGTACAATCCAGTGAAATAAATTTGGAAAAAGAAAAAAAGGGACATGAAGAAGTCAGAAGATTAGAATATGGGAGAACATAAAGACTGGATGAACCTGCACCACTGCAAACAATTTTAAGCCATTTCATCCAAAGTCTCTAACTATCTGTTGATATCGTCTCGCGGATCTAACTAGGTAGTCTACACCTGCCAACATGACTCAGTCCACTTGTCAGTGACTTCATAGATTTGTGCCATGTTTTGGTCTAGCCAACCCTAGCTTCCTTCCAACCTACTCCTACACCACAAAATATCGCATATCGGAGCAGTCGGTGGTTGGGCATACGTAACACGTGTCCCAGTCATCTTAACTGGTGAAGTTTCACTACTTCGTCATTTGGTTTGCCATCCTTACCAATATACTATTTTACTAAATATCAAGACAATTTGTTCATATACTTGATGTTATACCACAATCATAAGCATGAGTTTCGCCAAATTTACTGTAACATTACAAATCAGTCAGTCAGTCGGTCAGTTACAACGTTCTTCCTATACCCGACCGTTGTTGATACATTGACGTGGTAGTCGGACTTGCCTATCGTGATGAACCGATCGAGCTATACTGGCTGCAAAAACCGTTCCTCAAGGTCCTACCATGCAACACAGGTCGCTTGAAGAACGGTAAGAATAAAAACAGTAAACCCAAGGTTCGAGTGAGAAGTACAGTAACGGTAGTAAGGTGTCTCCTTCAGACAACCACCATAACAGCGATACTGCCTTCCCAACAACGAGGAGTGAGGTTAGAATAAGTTCACCTTAAAAATCCACACCCCGCTTCATCCCACGGATATCCGTCTCCGGTGGTAAGGTCTCAACAAGTACGGAGCTAACATGAAAATTACTCACAAAAATGCCATGTGTGATCCACCTCAAGCAGTTGTACCTTGGTCACTGAGGTCACGCTCTCAGGTCACTAAGACCACCTCTAATCCAAATTTTCGTTTTCAGGTACCTCCAGAAGAACCCTTCTATGGTGTGGGCAACCATAAAGTGAGAACCGCCCTCATAGTCAGTCAGTCAGCTACAACGTAGGACCAGGCACATATGTGCATCGGTCCAGGTTGCCATACCTCAATAGCACAGCAAGATGAACACCGGATTCATAGGCGTGGTTAGGTCAAAGGTGGTAGTATATAGGAGAAAGATTGCAATAAGGATATAGTATAGGAAGAAAGAATTAGTTTGTAGAAAGAAAGATATGAAGCGATTTTAATCTCTTAGTTTAAGGGAAGACAGGAAGTGTATACACCCAAACCATTGTGATCGATTCTGAGCCATGTCACCAAGAGTCTCCAACCATTAGTTACGATAGTCACGCGGACCCCAATCAAGTAGTCTGCATCTACCAACATGGCTCACACCAGAAGTTAGTGACTGCAAGCACTGATGCCACGTTTTGGTTTGGCCACCCCTAACTTTCTTCCAACCATCTCCAATACCGAATAGCATTGCACGTCGTGGTAATCGGTGTTCAGGCATACGTAACACGTGGCCCAACCATTTCAGTCGATGAAGATTCACAACCTCATCAACTGACTTACCTTCATTCCCTAATACCCTGCGTCTAACCTCACTATTACTTACCCAGTGATCCCGATAGACGCCAGCAATATTTCTAAGGCATCTGTGGTCAAATACTAGTAGCTTACGGGTGTCTTCTACTCTTAAAGGCCATGTTTCGCTGCCGTAAATTAAAACAGAGCGGACTGCCGCGCAGTATACTCGTCCTTTTATTGATAGATGGATATCTCGCCTTCGCCAAAGGTGACGTAAGTTGGCAAAAGCCAAACGAGCTTTTCGAATCCGTGCTGAGATTTCGTCCAATACCAACCCATTAGGGCTGATGAGACTTCCAAGATAAGTGAAGTTGTCAACGCGTTCGACTACTTCACTCCCTATCCTTAGTTCAGGTGTTGACGCAGGCCAGTCCTGAAGCAACAACTTGCATTTAGAGGGAGAGAAGCGCATTCCAAGCATTCTGGCATTGTTGCTTAGTGCTACCAGAAGACTCTGCATTTTTTCAGCGTCTTCACCAAACAGGACTATGTCATCTGCGTATTCTAAGTCGATAAGTCGACCTCTTGGATGGAGATCAATACCCGAGGATTCAGTCAACAAGAGTGTTATTTCCATCAATAGGTCTATGATGAAGTTAAACAAAAATGGAGAAAGTGGACAGCCTTGACGGACACCACTTGAGGTTGCAAAACTAGATGACAGTTTGCCATAAGCCCTGACTCGACTAGTAGTGTTCGAGTAAAGAGCCTTCACAAGGTTTATGTACTTCTGAGGTACGCCTTTCAATGATAGACACTGCCATAGAATCTCGCGGCCTACAGAGTAGAACGCTGCTTTTAAGTCAAGAAAGACCGCCGTTGTCGGACACTGATAAGTATGCCTGTGTTCTAGAATCTGACGAATGGTGAATATGTGGTCGATGCAGCCACGATCAGGTCTGAAGCTAGCTTGGTTCTCTCGTGTTTGCAGTTCACGAGTCTTAGTTAGGCGTTTGATAATTACTGAGGCTAGTATTTTAGATACTATATTTGTTAAACTAATCCCTCTGTGGTTGTCACAGGATGATTTTGACCCTTTCTTATATATTGGGACGATCAGAGATTGTGACCAGTCAGATGGAATAACGTCTAACTCCCAGATCTTAGCTAAAATATTAGTCAACCTAATCGCTAAAATTGGACCACCATCCTTAAAGATCGCTGGAGCCAATCCATCTGGACCAGTTGCCCTTCCTCGTTTCAGATTAACTATAGCCTTCTCAACTTCAGCAAGAGTTGGGGGACCTATTTCAATGTTCCATTCAAATTGCCTGGGAATGGACGGTAGTTGTAGAGTAGCTGAAGGCCAGTTGAACTTTTCTCTAAAATGTTTCGCCCATCGTTCTAAACGTCTGGACTGGGAGCAGATGAGAGTATCGTCTTTCTCTGAAATAATCTCACACTTGACTTTTCAATTCCAGTTTCTTTTATTAGTCTGTAAAGCTGTTTTGTGTTCCCTATAGTCGCCGCCTTTTCCATCTCTTTTGTTTTCGTTGCCCACCACTGCTTACGGTCGTTTCTTAGACTTTTTCTTAACCTAGATCTGATTTGTTTACGCTCTTCATCATGTTCAGAACCTGATGGGACGAGTTTGCGAGAATCCATCAGTGTGATAGACCTTGAAGAAATCCACTGGTTCTTTGTAACTCTGTGGTTTAAGTCACTAATAGATTTCATTGCTGTCTCCACAGTTGTTTTTATATCTTTCCAAGCAACATCTGGGTCAGCCTCGTTTTCAGAACTACCTAAGTGTGACCTCAGTTGTTCCTGGAACTTACTTTTGGTTTTCTCGTTACTCAACTCAGTTCTAATTGGTCTTTTTAATGTGGCTTTTTTGCGTCCAGTGAGGCGCAAGCAGATGCATGCCCGTATTAGGGCATGGTCGGAGTCCAAGCAGGTACTCCAGAATGAGCGACAATCTTCTACCGACCCTCTCCAATGAAGACTGATGGCAATATGGTCTATTTGGGTCCATCGTTGGTTTGGTGTAGGGGGTCGCCATGTTAGACGATATCTTTCCTTATGCTTAAAATTTGTGTTTGCTAAAAATAAGCGATTGTCTGAGCATAGTTGCAGCAGACGATCACCATTATCTGTTCGTTGTGTCGGTATACTAAAATACCAACCTAAATGCCTTTCTGTGTGGTTTAGACTACCTATCTGGGTATTAAAGTCACCTGCTACGAGTGCTATGTCTGAACGTTTAGCTTTCTGAAGAAGTTCAGACAGCTTTCTGTAAAATTCATCTTTCATTTCATCTGAGCTGCAGTCGGTGGGAGCGTAGACAGAAACGACAAAAAGGCAACGACGTGTGTCCCTTCCCTTTCGAGTTCTTACGGAGCCGTTTAGCCGAACAGCATGTAGATGACTGTTGACGGAGATCCACTCTAGCAGTGGTTGTTCCGCCCTCATGCTTAGTGCTATGCCTACACCTGCCAGTCCACGAGAACTGGCCATCGGGTCACCAGATACACGGAGGGTGTATCTCGTTGGCTCTCCGTTTTGCCGAGGTGAGGTCAAGTGAATGACCACACTGGAATCCTGTATGCGTGTTTCGGAGACACAGCACACGTCAATGGTAGGAGACTCTAGGGTTTTAGCCAAGGAAGTCTGCTGATCGATTTGATATAGGGTGCGTACGTTGAAGGCTCCAATGTGTAGTTTGGAGCGAGGTTTCAGTAGACCTGGGACAGTGTTATGCGCACTAGAATCGTTGGCTATGGTGAAACTTGAAGTGGAAGCCGAGAGAGGAAATTTAAAGTTGAAAGTCAATGTAGGGAGAATAATAGGAATTGAAGACAGAGGTTGATTATGAATACAGTGGTCTTGAGTGCTTTTAGAGCTATGAGGGCGGTTATCACTTCCCAGTTGCCCACATCGTGGAAGGGTTCTTCTGGAGGTACCTGAAAAAGAAATTCTATTAAAGGTGGTCTTAGTGACCTGAGAGCGTGACCACAGTGCTCAAGGGACAACTGTTTGAGGTCGGTCACACACGACCTTTTTATGGGCAATTTTTGTGTTAGCTCCGTACTTATTGAGACCTTACCGCCGGAGACGGATATCCGTGAAATAAGGCGAGGTGTGCATTTTTAGGGTCGACCTTTTCTAACCCCACCCCTCCTTGTGGGAAGGCAGCATCGCTGTCATGCTGGTTGTCTGGAGAAAACACCTTACTGCTGTCACACCTCTGTACAGTCAGCAGTACGATTTCGCCTTCGGACCTTGGGTTTGTTGCTTTTAGCCTTACCGCTCTTAAACCGACCTGTCTGACATGGTAGGACCTTGAGGAACGGTTGTTCCAGCCAGTATAGCTCGGTTGTTTCATCACGATAGGCAGGCCCGACCACCACGTCAAGGTAGCAACAACGGTCGGGACCGCCCTCATACTTCTAACAACACTCAAAACCACTGTATTTAATGATAAACAATCCTTCTTTTTAATATAATTCTACAAACCATTAAAGATAGTTTATGAGTTGAAGAGTAAACAGAATAAACTCATTACATAATAATTACACATAACTTTATCATAATAATAATCAATTCAGAGTGATTAACCTTCATCATAGAGTTACAATGATCTACTTATTAATGTTAAAAAGTACGTTTTTTTAATTAGATACGTACATTACTAAAATGATTTCCATTAAAAATAAGATCGATACACACATTCACCTTAATTAAAGCATAATACAAAATTATAATGAACTATGTTAGATTGTATCCCTGATAGTTTTAAATAGAGTAATGATGAATTGAATTAATGAAAATACATTAATTAAAGTTCTATTTTTTTAACGGTAATCATATCAGATATTGAGGCTACGAGATTATATTACATTACTGTATATATGTAAGTATACTACACATGCGAACGTGGCCTCGTGGTGTAGCGGATAGCACTCTGGACTCTGAACCCGAGTTCGAGTCTCGGCGAGGCCTCGTGCTATGGGCACTTTCGACCCCAAATGCCCTGGTATGGTCGAGAGTGGGGTGGGAACCGCCCTCCCTCTCGAAATACTCTCACACGGCCACGCGTATATAGCCTCTGCCGGGAAAGTTCTACTCACTGCCTTCTCACACCAGGGGTGTTGTTTACGAAAATGAGAGGACGAAAAGCGAATGTCCGGCGCTTTAACCGGATTCCCAACCAAATCAATGGTGCACATGGGCTCCAGTATCCTGATGGAACAAATGGCGTATGAACCAATTTTCGGTCACCGGCTACCATGGGAATGCATTTCCTCACGATGCTCCACTGCCTTGTGGGTCAGACCTTCAGGTCGAAGGCTCCGGGTGCGACCTCCTAAGAAAACCACCTGCTTCGGTCTGGGCACCCGGGCAGTATCACAGCCTTCACACAAGTCGAATGATTTATGTGGCGCATATGTATTTGGTACCTCCTTGTACCAATATCTGTGTGTTAAAATAAATAAATAAATAATAGTCTAATGACCCAATTGAACGGGAAGTGTAAACAAGTTAAATTTATAACAGCGTACAATTAATCATACAACTCTGAATGACAATTCATGATTTCAATCAAAGGTGAATATCATTGTACCACATAACATAATCAATTACAGCAACAACAACAACAAAATGAACATTTAGGATATAAAAATATGTATAATAACTCCTCCTTTCTCATTCTAACTTACCCTACTTCGTGTATTCACATTAGCATGATACTGATTAATCAATAATTTCAGACAGTTTATATTACCAAATTTTGCTGCATAATGTAATGCAGTCTACAATGGTATTAGTGAAAAAAAGAGAAATACATGAATAGGAAACCAAGTAGAATACAACGATGTTTTATCATTATGTTTGTAGGTTAGAACTACTTCGCCTGACACCAAACTATGTTAGTTTTCTTGGTGAGCTTTATATATACGATATGATTTGCAGTCTAATATACTCACTAAAGAAAATCAATACCACTTGCTAGAGTAATACTCGAAACAAGTTAGATCGGTTACAAATATTGATTATTAGATTTATTGATGAGAGTCGATTTTTTCTAATCGCTCTTCTATTTCTAGGGATGCTATGAATCTAGGAAGAAATTCCACTTCCGCTGTAGTGAACAAGAACACTGGTGGGGACAATCGAATACACTTAGCACGAAAATTACAGACTATCTCAACAAAATCTGAATACCATAAAGTCAATCGTCAATTTGCAAATTATCAATGCATCATATCAAACTGTACTGTTCAAGTTGCGAACACTAATCCATTGTCTCCCATTTCATTGTTCATGCGATTTCTTACAAATTCCATTGTGTTCTTGCTCTTCTTTTCTAGATCTTCTCCATTTTCTGCTGCCAGACATTACATCATTTTAACGCACGTTATATACTACTTATGTCAATATAAGTAGCTCACACCACACCGCCACAACTGAGCAAAGTCAGTAATTTGTTGTCTTTGTACTTAAGATTTACTGACCGACATACTAGGAACCTTGAAGATAAGTTTTTCAGACAATATGATTTGATTACATCATTCCGAAAGCCATTTTCAATCGCAAAGTCAATGTAATTAGTTACGGCCGGTCTTTAAAAACTCGATGATGAGCACGAAATGTAGTTCAAGCAAAGCTCTTTGCTGATATCCTCCAACCATCTGACAAAGTAAACTGTGATGTCGAGTCACTTAAACCAATGGCTACGTTGGGACTTGATAAACGGAATGTGGTCAGTAGAATATGGAATAAACATGATCAGATTGGTCACTACTCAGTAACCGATCAATACAAATATCTTAGTCCTGAAGGACTAAGGTTAATAGTTGCTAGAATAACTTATTATTAACCCTTCTTACTGTATGATTAGGTGATAGATATTTAAATCCAAACAGGGAGTCCCCAAACTCAAAGGATGATGAATAAGAATTTGGATCTGTGATTTAATGGTTGAAAGTCGACAGTATCTTAAGAGCTACCTTGACATTCTATAGTCTCTTCACAAATTACCTTACTTTGATCACAAATGAAAACAAAATGCAGAACAAGACTTAAATAAGAACTTTCGTCTAAATTTAAACGAATAGTTTCACAATATTTGGGCGCCGAGTTCATTTGAGACATTAAAAAGAAGAATATATTTGTAAAATCTCAGCGAATGAATTTTAAGTAAATCCAACGTTTCGCCTGGCAATCTGGTCCAAGCTTTTTCAAGGAAAATATAATCAAACAACAGAATTATCGAAGACTTACCCACTAAAATAATCCATATTCAATTTTCATCAATTGTATATGCAAAGGGGAGAAGGCGGGTAACAAATACAAGAAACAGACAAACATTATGAATACGTACAGAATAGTATAGTTATTTTTTAATTAGTTAAAACATGAATACGAATGATTTCATTCTATAAAGTACCAATGATGTTGTTGCATTCTTTCATATGAACAGCTTAATTGTGAAGTTATCATTGTTTGGTCACAACGTTATTATTAACATAGAAACTCCTAAAAGAAACATTTATTTATATTTGGTACAAGGAGGCATCAAATATATATGCGCCACATAGATCAAATAATTTGTGTGACAGCTAGGATATTACCCAGGCGCCTAAACTGAAGCCCATATATTCATCTTAGCTAGAAATAATCTCTTTAAAAAAGGTTATTGGAATTATGAATCAGCTCAGTATTCTTAATAAGCATAAACTTAAATGTAAAGTTGCTAGCGTAATATAAACTGAATTAAAGTACATTCCGCGAAAGATTATGTTGGGACACACTGATTGGCTATTCCCTAACCAATTGGCGCTAGTGGATACTTGGAGAAGACTCTAGAATCTCCTCGTTTAAAAACTATAAATATACTAACGTTTTTCTTATTGTAATTCCCACTTCTATCTACTTTTGTTATTTTTGGAATGTAATGTCGTTGCTGTGCAACCGTGTTCTGGTTTGGAGACTTGTCGAGTGAATTCTTGTCCAAGAACACTAAGCAATGGGAATATCTGGGTCGTAATAGAGATAGATTATAACAGAATTATTGCTTGAATAATATAAACTATTTTTAAATGATAACTATCAATTATCATTAGAATGTAATAAATTAATTTGTCTACTGATACAATCGTTTTACACATAATGACAGAGATCTCTTGTTTTCAGTTTGAAATCATTTGTGAAGATGTAATAAAGACATTCTGTTAATGTCTGATACATGAATGCTTGATACAGAATTTTTAACAGTCCCCCCCCACAGAATTTTACTATACTTGAGCTTCGAATTCAAAGCAAAAGGTGGAACTTTTGAAAAGAAACTTCAATTTCAATGTTATTTTAGGTACAGAAAACAAAGATATTTATGGTTGTATGTGTGATCATGATCTACTTGACGCTTCCGAAAGTATGTAAAAATTAGTTACAAAACCGGGAATTACACAATCAAGATATGACACACAGTTTATCGTTATGATAAAACACTCTCGGAAGTTTCAGTTGAACATTGATTGGAATATATACATATATATTTCAATAGTTGAGATGATGAGTCAATTGAAGTTAGACCACTATGAAAAACCTGGGAGCACTCGACGGCCGTTCCGTCCAATTTATATATATATATATATATATATATATATGTAACAACTACACTTATGTGCCAAATTCAATATGATTTTTCCTTTATTGATGATCAATCAGAGCTATAATTTGAAGTGGTGTCAGTCAGTCAGTAACAACGTAGAACTTCGTACGTACGTACAACAGTTCGAGTTGCCACACCACATTAGCACAGAGATGCCGTGGTCGATTCAAATCCCATAGTGATAGACGTAGTAAGAGTATAAGCAGTAATCGGAAAGATTAGTGTTTGGATATGGTAGTTAAAGAATATAATCCAGTGAAATAAACTTGGGAAGAGAAAAAAGAGACAAGGAGGAATCAGGAGATTAAAATTTGAGAGAACACAAGGAGTGAATGCACCTGCGCCATTGAAAACGATTTTGAGCCATGTCATTCAGGGTCTCTAACCATCGGTTGCTATCATCTCGCGATCCCAAACCAGGTAGTCTACACCTACCGACATGACTCAGTCCACTTGTCAGTGACTTCATGGACTTGAGTCATGTTTTGGTATGGCCGCCCCTAGCTTTCTTCCAATCTACTCCCATACCACTGAACATCGCACGTCGAGGCAGTCGGTCGTTGGGAATACGTAACACGTGTCCCAGCCATCTCAACTGATGAAGTTTCACTACTTCATCAATTGATTTGCCATCCTTACCTAGTACCCGTTTCCTAACAACTGTGTTACTTACTCCATGGTCCCATGATATACGAGCAATGTTTCGAAGACACCTATGTTCGAATATTAGTAACCTACGAATATCCTCTACTCTTACCGGCCATGTTTCACTGCCATAAAGTAGGACGGGACGTACTGCTGCACAGTAAACCCGTCCTTTGGTTGATAGACGGATATCTCGCCTACGCCATAAATGACGCAAGTTAGCAAATGCTAGTCGAGCCTTCTGTATCCGTGCTGAGATTTCGTCACACACCAGACCACAAGGGCTGATGAGACTTCCAAGATAAGTGAAGCGGTCGACACACTCAACTACTTCACTCCCTATCACTAGTTCGGGTGTCGATGTAACCCAATCCTGAAGCAACATTTTGCATTTCGAGGGAGAGAATCGCATCCCGAGCATGCTTGCATTGTTGCTTAGAGTGGTCAGAAGACTCTGCATTTTGTCAGCGTCTTCACCAAATAAAACTATGTCATCAGCATATTCTAAGGCAACAAGTGAACCTCCCGGTAGAAGTTCAACCCCTGGAAATTTAGATGAGGAGAGTGTTATCTCTAAAAGTACGTCGACCACAAAGTTGAAGTGGTGAATATTTAAGATGTAGTGACTCACACATTAATTAGACCATTCCGCTTTCGTTCAGAAGATTGAAAACTGGTACCGGTCAACAGATGAAACAGTGAATCCAGATTTTGTGTTAAATGGGATAAACACATTAGGAAGGTGTGTATATTAGCTTACGGAGATTTATCAATGGTCCGAAGAGATCAGCTCTGAGAAAATAGACGTCAATTTTCCTAAGATTACATGAATCAGTGCAACAAAGAAATTAACCTAATTTAGACTTATGTACTGACGATTACTACAGATGACCAAATAAAAAGTATCACGCAAACTATTCCTCAACTGGTTTACCATTTATTTATTTATTTTATTTGAACACAGATATTGGTACAAGGAGGCACCAAATACATATGCGCCACACAAATCTCATTTGGTATATGTGAGAGCTGTGATACTGCTCAGGTGCCTAAACCGAAACAGGTGGTTTTCTTAGGGAGCCACACCCGGAGCTTTCGACCTGAAGGTTTGATCCACAACGCAGTGAAGCATCGTAAGGAGATGCAGTCCAATGGCAGCCGCTGTCCAATAACTGGTTTATACGCCATTTGTTCCATCAGGATACTGGAGCCCATGTGCACCATTAGTTTGGGATCAAGGTTTTCCAACTCCCCTAAGTAGACTCTCCATTTCCACCAAGCCGGTTAAAGCGCCGGACATTTGCTTTACGTTCTCTCAATTTCGTAAACAACAATGATGCCACGAGAAGGCAGTGAGTAGGACTTTCCTGGCAGAGGCTATATACGCGTGGCCATGTGATAGCATTTGTAGAGGGAGAGCGGACTCTCGACACTCAACCGTACGAAGGCATTTGGGGGCTTTATCAAGTCATACTGAGTTCATATTGATAAAAAATTAACTTTTGGATACATCAATGATGACTTAAAATCTAGACTGCATTTGGTATTAAACAATCAACCACTAAATTAATCATCAAAGTATACAAACAGAAAGAAACAAAAAAAAAAAAACACGAACTTACACCATTCACTGGATCCTGTTACAATACAATAAAAAATAAAACATAAAACGGAGAAATTTAAAATGCAAAAATATATCGAAATCAGAATATGAAATTAAAAGAAAACTTAATAGGGATAGAATAATATTTATCAAAATTTAAGTAATCAATAATAAACAGTAAATAATGATTACGCCAAATTATGGACTAAAATTCTAATCCTTCTCAATCTAAGATGAAAGTAATCCAATGAGTTTAGAATATATCATTTATGGTTAACAGTATGATTTATCAGATGGATATTTCCGTCAATAGGCCAATACGCTATTCACTGGGTTTCTGAGTCCAGATAGCCATTAACCTGTTCAACAGATACCCTGAGTAATAATGACATAATCTCTTATACATTCTTTTACTAAGTATTTACAATATAGTGAATGAAATAACAGGATATCGTTGTGCACGTGTGTGTGTGTATACATACAAAACCTGCGTATTTATAAATAATATGGTTTACAGTTATAGTACGTTATCTGTATCTTGCAAGACCCACATGGTAACGTAAGGTATCAGAGTAAAAGGGACATAAAAACTATAAGTATTCATAGTGATTACTGAAGGAAATCAAAGAAACGTGGAAATTATTCGAAAAATATTGAGTGTTACCGACAAAATGATTGTTACTCTGATAATAACAGTGTTGACATTGATTAAAAGACAGAATAAGGGAATGTTCGAACTCACAATCTAAATTAAGACATTAAATTCATTTGGATTATTGTAACTGATTTTGACTTGTGTTATCTCATATTTGCAACCGTTAATCGTAGTGATTATATGAACTCCTACCAAGTAATTCGCATTTACTAACATCCATCATGCCAAAAAGCAATGGCTCCATGAAATGATGTCACGTTTTGGTTTGGTCGCTTTTACCTTTCTTCCAACTTACTCTCCTATATTAGCTAGCATTGACCGCTGAGTCGGGCAATCATTAGGTCTAAGTAACACAAGTATCATGTAGTTTGGTCAGTGAACAGTAAGTAACTAGTATCATGTTGTATCCAAACCTCATAGTTGATCAAATCTTTAAAAGATCAATATATTAATTTAATATTCCAGGCACATTTGTAAATGAAAGTATTAACTAACATGAAACTTAGGTCAATTGGCCCCAATCATATAACATTATTCACTAACACCTATTATTATCTGATCAATAATTAGAGTTGTTATAAATAACTTGGTGGTCATTTATCACAAGTTTGTACGATCATCATGTAGTGAATGTATAATAATACCGTTTTTAATTCATTTTGTAACAAAACTGGATCTGTATTTATTCAGTCAGTAACAACGTAGAACTTCGTACGTACGTACAACAGTTCGAGTTGCCACACCACATTAGCACAGAGATGACGTGGTCGATTCAAATCCCATAGTGATAGACGTAGTAAGAGTATAAGCAGTAATCGGAAAGATTAGTGTTTGGATATGGTAGTTAAAGAATATAATCCAGTGAAATAAACTTGGGAAGAGAAAAAAGAGACAAGGAGGAATCAGGAGATTAAAATTTGAGAGAACACAAGGAGTGAATGCACCTGCGCCATTGAAAACGATTTTGAGCCATGTCATTCAGGGTCTCTAACCATCGGTTGCTATCATCTCGCGATCCCAAACCAGGTAGTCTACACCTACCGACATGACTCAGTCCACTTGTCAGTGACTTCATGGACTTGTGCCATGTTTTGGTCTGGCCGCCCTTAGCTTTATTCCAATCTACTCCCATACCACTGAACATCGCACATCGAGGTAGTCGGTCGTTGAGCACACGTAACACGTGTCCCAGCCATCTCAACTGATGAAGTTTCACCACTTCGTCAATCGATTTGCCGTCCTTACCTAGTATCCGTATCTATTACACAATAACAACAAACATGTTTATTTCTCTTAAATAAAACTTTTCATCATATTGACATATGAAACATGTACACTTATATTTCTTCTCTTATCTAGAAATGTTAATGAGATGTTGAAAGAGGAATAAAGCCTTCTCATAATATTGTATGATGGCATATATCACAATTATTAAATCATTTTTATGCCTATTTTATTATTCATGATGTTTTTAGACAATATTCCAGTATGAGTTAAATCAACGATGAGTACGGAGTTTAAAGTTGTGGCCTAGTAAGCTATAAAGTAGTTGATTTACAACCACAGGTTACAATCCTATTCTGGATTAATAAATCGAGTAGTATCACTGAAATTCCTTATACAATTCGCTGTAGGACAAAGCTAAGCAGATAAGCCTGTATTCAGTGAAGGAGATGCATCTAATTATTAGTTTTTAACTCAGTGTTTATAGCTAAGAATGAATTATTAATTAATGAGATTATGAAGTATTATTAAACAAGTTCACTAGAACATGTACCATGTACACTTATTCAATTAATCTTTACTATCATATTAGATGAAATAAAAGCGAGCTGAATGAAGATAAAAGACAAACACACGGTTTTAATCATAGCCATTACTGAATGGTTGACAAAAGGTTCTCGCAAATATTAGAAGGCTTGGTAGAAATACACTGATATATCCTAACTGTAACTGCTACGTTAACGAGGTAGTCAGGCTTGAACATCGCCATGACCTAATCGAGGTATATATTGACCGGAACATTCGTTCATTTAAACCAGTTGGAGAGCAGTAGGACTAAAAGTAGTAAGCTTGTGGTCCGAGGGCGAAGTCATACAGCTGACTGTATTGGAGATATGACGGAAGTAAAGTGCTTCCCTCAGACAACCAACATCTTCAGAGATGCTGACTTCCGACAATGGGAGGAGTTAAAGGTCGATCCTGATAACAGAACACCTCACCTTACCCGTGTTTCACGTGATTCTTCGTTCTCAGCGGTAAGGTCTTAAAGTTACGAACCTAACTCACCTAAAAGTGCTCTAAAAGGACTGCGGGTAACTGGCCTCTAGAAGTTCTTACTTAGAGACCGTACGTCCGCTCCTAGGTCGTCAAGACTACCCATAACGCAATTTTCTTTTCAGGCACTTCGAGAAGTATCCTTTTACTGTATAAGCAACTGCGAGGTGAAGAATGACTT
This sequence comes from Schistosoma margrebowiei, assembly GCA_944470205.2. NCBI lineage: Eukaryota > Metazoa > Platyhelminthes > Trematoda > Strigeidida > Schistosomatidae > Schistosoma > Schistosoma margrebowiei. The sequence goes on from OX104024.1 coordinate 4,240,074, forward strand.
CATACTTCTAACTGAATATAAGGTTAAAGTTTCCATAATCACGCATAGATCTATGTAATAAATAAAGCTGATTACATATATTAATGCATATTATGCTGCCTACTTCAGCAAAACTGGAAGATACACAGTATACAAACTAGTAGATGTTAGACTTCCAAGAAAAAGTTAACGATAAATATAAGTTAATCATGTATCGAATTTCAAAATTGCCGTTTAGAATTCGTAAGATTAAAGACCCTTGGGACAATGAGTTAAAATAGTTCCCAAATGATTTTCTACATATAACTTCCTGAACATTTTTCAAAATCATATACATCAAGTTAATTACTTGTTTATTTATCCATATCCTACAAGTTGTTTTATGTCTTTTTCCACTATCTATGTGTCTCAGTCAGTCAGAAACAAGGTAGAACTTAGTACGTACATCAGTTCAAGATGCCATATCACATTAGCACAGAAATACAATTGTCAATTCAAATCCCATAGTGATAGAGGTAGTAAGAGTATAAGCAGAAATCGGAAACATTAGGGCTTGAAGATGTTATTCAAGGAGTATAATCAAGTGAAATAAATTTGGAAAGAGAAAAAAGGGACATGAAGAAGTCAGAAGATTAGAATTTGGGAGAACACAATAAGTGGATACACCTGCGCCATTGCAAACGATTTTGAGCCATGTCACTCAAAATCTCTAACCATCGGTTGGTATCGTCTAATGGATCCCAACCAGGTAGTTTACACTTACCAGTTACTAAATAAAATCAACATAAAGAATCATAAACTCTTTAATCACAATTGAAGATGTTAGATTACATGAAAACTGTTATCAATGGGAGAAATATATCAATTATTCTTACTTTTAAATATTAATCGTTTATGAATCATAATTTCTCCGTATGCAAAATTTATTATGCATTTATGAAACAGCTTACACTCATAACAGTACATAAATGGTCTGAGTTATCATACTATGAAATTAATAATTCAGTTATTAACTTATAACTCAACAATATTTTAATATAATTAGTGCTAGTTGCGATCAATTTATATTTTAAATATTGTAGAATGGTAACCATATTTGCCACTTTGATAAGGTGAAAAAAACAGGGACTTCGGAATAGAAAATGTTTCTTTTTTAACTCTTGTCATACTAGACAGGTCGATCGGATAGCGTTAAGAGTAAAAGCAAAAAAAATCTACGTCATTTCTAAATCTCAAAAGGACGATGAACGAAGGCGGCTTAAATATAGATTGATAAAAGAATACTGTGGTCAAAGAGAGTTGGTTAAAACTGAAAAGGCTGAGGTAATAAGTAACAATAGACTCTTATTTAGACCTATCCAATAAATTATAGCCTGAAATCAACCAATGAAAATAACGGTCAGTGACTAATCTTTAAGTCAAGTCGTTGGAAGAATAAGCAGAACACTTTGAAGAACAGTCCAACCGGCTTCCAATTACATTCTAAATGCACGCTACTCATCAACTCTAGGCTAATATTTATGGTATAAAGGGGCTATGGTGTTTGGACGGTCCAAGTAATGCCGTCTAGTTAAACTAATGTTGATTACACAAGTTTGTAAAGGTAAAAATCCTCTTCTAATAGCCATAGAGTGATTAATTTGAGGTAAAGTTCAACTGGCTTTCAGATATTGCCCAGGTGTTCACCATCCGAAAAAAGTTTGAGAAGGTTGCGAAAGCGTTAAATTTAATTCAACAAAGAGAATGGGTATATTATGCTACTGTCTGTTGGCTTAGGTTGTGTAGGAAAGTGAAGGCTTTCTCGTTATATTATTGCTATTCACATTATCCTATTTCTAAACCTAATCTTAAATTGATATCGTCAAAGTGATTTTTTAAATAAAACTTTTTCATCTTTAAATTTTAAACAAAAAAAATCATAACTCACAGCCCAATTGGTTAATTTGGGATTTATTCCTAGCAAACGTTTCATATCTGCAACACGACAATCGATAACTGCCATCCACCATAAACGAGTTTCATTGCTAGTAAATGTAGAGTAGACAGAAGGACGAACAGCAGCAACATTGACAGAAGTAGCAGGAGTGGTAATAGCGGTGGTAGGAACTAACTGAGGAGAAGAGGGAGGTGTCTTATGGGCCACTGGCTAGTATAATATAAAAAGCGCATATACAAAGTCATTTTTCAAAAAGTATTGATGTAATATATACATATATATACATTACGACAGAAGTACTATTAGACTTATATGATGGGCGATAGAATACTAGCTGGTATACATTTAAAAATCTCCAGTAGTTTAGAATATAATTTGAGGCTAGACACTTAGCTTCTGAAAAGAGATAATCTTTTCATTATCTTAATGAACCACTGTGATTTTAAACGCCTTAGTATCACTTTATAGTGGTTTACGTAACGGAAAGCTCTTTAGAACAGAAGCCAGTAACTCAGGTATCAAGTGAAAACTCATGTATTCAACTTTAAAATATACTTATTATGTGAGGAATTATGATGCCAAACTGTTTTTCAAACCCATGTGGGCAGGGTGCTACCTAAACCTGAGACCCAATTGTTAAAAGTAAAGTCTTAAACACTAAACCAGCTTATAGCCATCTAGCTGTAAACAATAAGGTTTCTCGTTAAAAAAAATTAAATCCTTTCCCAACGACATGAACGAACCAAGTATTAAAAAAAAACACTGGGACAGGTTTGGAAAATAGTTAAACGTCTATATTTACGGGCGTTTTCAACCAGATTATTCAACATGAAAATCTTATATCTATTTTGCTATTTTACGCAGTGGTAACAGTTCAAACCTTTTCCAGTTAGTGGTTACAATATTTTTTTAATACATAACGTACAACAATACCATAAATTAATATCACCAACTAAAAGTCAGTTCAATCAAAACTTTCCTATTTTGAAAGTTTACATCTACATTTTAAAAATTCAAATAGATAATTACACAATATACTTACCAATTTTGTTGACTGACTTTCTTGAGATGATATAATCTGAAATCAATGTCGCTAAAAAGAACTAATCAGCTTACCGTTGATTTGGGGACATTTTGGTTTTCTGAAGACTCTGAAGTTGTTGTTTGAGTAGATTGACACATCTGATAGATAATTAAACCCAATGGGTGGACTTACATTACAAGCTAGATTCTCTTTATCTCGAGCTAAATCTTTCAACACCAAATATCTCTTTTTGTCCTGAAAAAAAGTGCATATGCAAAATATCATGGATTTCCTACCGAGCCATATTCAACCACAGCAATTGAAGTAATTAGTTTCTTAATAGAATACCGTGTTTCTGAAACAAAAATTCTCAACGGGTCATGATATACATAGAACTAAAAGTCAGGTAAAAAACTTTTAATGTCGATTTACTCGAGGCGCCTACCATGAGCCGAAAATACAGTGATTACTTATTGAAAAGCTTGACCTGACATCACCGTGTGGTTAGAAGTTATTTCCGAAAACAGTAACATTGAAACGATAATATTGATACTTTGTGAAACTAAATTTATTTGCATTCCACAGCAAATAAAAACGATCTCCCACTTCGACTCAATAACTAAAAGTGTGTAGACTGGTTTGATTTATCTCTGAAGTATGAAGTTTCATAATACTTCCCGTAGATTGAAAGAATCTTCAGACTACGGTTCACTGATGTAAATTTAGGCGCCTAAATGAGATTGTCACGTTTTAATGATACAGATAATATGTATTTGAACGTAAGAAATGATGTGTGTTGTTTTGTAGAATCTGAGTTAAATTCAAGATACTTGTTCATAAAACCCATTTACAAATACATGAAACAACTGATGACACTTTGATACAGTAGTAAATAAATTATCTATCTGAACCATTTTTATCCTTAAAATCCACAACCTGAGATTCACACAATTATAGCAACGGACTGGATTTTTGAACCTACATGTCACAACTAAATTTCAGGGAACGACAAAAACTAAATAATTTGTGTAGATCTCAATTAAGAATACTTTACAAAAGACATAAGTTAACGAGCACATTGAAAATCTTAATTTTGATTAGCTAGCTGTTAACTATAAATGATTACATAGGATTTTGCATTGAGGCAGTGGAGCCGTAAGCTGTCAGGAAAGAAGGGTGAGTGAGAAAGGTGATGACAAACGTAAGGAAAATTCGATCTGGGATTTCTGCTTACCAAACAATACAGTTTGAAGTCGTAACCCCAACCCTAGTAATTCTATTAACACACTTATATGAAATAAAACATAAAACCCTACTAACCATTTTCGAGAGTTAAAAAGACGACAGAAAGGTACATATATTTGCTCTGTAACAATAGCTAGTAATACAAACCATATGTATACTTGTGACTGTACAAGGCATAGAAGTGGGATCATTAGTAATAATATCCATCACTACATTGTTAGTACTAACCAATCCCCGGGTTTCGCAGAAATACAGAGATTTCTTCCAAATTCATACGAAGATCTGTAGCTTACCCTCAAATCTGAGAAAATTGTGGTAATTCCAAAACTTTCCCCAAATAACTTAATATGTTTTGAAAAAAGCCCTGACCAGGGAGAAACTTGAGGTTTGTGTCGCAGTCCCCCAAAATATTTCAATTACATCTACCCGAAAATTTCACCAAAACGGACAAAATGTAACCTAGAAATCGGGAGATTGGGCAAATGGCGAGACAGTAGTAATCCTAATCAAACTGGTTGTGGTTGAAGTACTTTACAGAGACATTTCTAAGGACTTAAATGAAAACTAAATTGTAGGGACAATACAAATAAGTACGTTAGCCATTGTATTATTCAAGTAGAAAAACACGTATTTAAAAGTAACCCATAATCCGGTTATACAGCATTAGAGTGCACACAGAAGAGCAGTGAATTACCTCGGCTTAATAGTTCGTCATCTTTAATGAATTTGAGGATCTGTTCACCGGAGACACGACCTCCGAAATCGTTAAAAGCCTGAACCAGCCTTGACCTTGCATTTATAGACATTTAAATGATGCACTGAAGACAGTATCTTTTCGCTACCACAGTTGTTTTACTGCAGTCGTAAACAAAATATCTTTGATTACAACGCTCATGAAAAAAACCCATCTCAACTATATACTTGATAATATGCATCATTATAGTGATTGACCCTTAATATCAAACTTCGACCTTAATGTAAATGGGTCAGGTGATGTATATTAATTAACTTACCCATGGGATGTGTTAATAAAATGCGTGGTAGTGTAAATTATAGCGATTTAAACTTGAATAAGCTGTTTTGTCTTGTTTCCTGAACTGTCTAGTTATGTAGTATAAGATAATCACTACCGAATTGTATAAATAAAAGGAGCCACATTAACATGAAATCTATCATTTGATACGGTGGAGAAGATTTGTAGCTCAGGTAGATGATTTTGGTGGAGTTTTGTTCTCTGAGCTGGGTGGTTTGGTCGTGGAGCTTTAATCGTTCTTCTGAACGACATCATCAGCACAAACTTCAAATAGAAGTCTGATTAATAACATAGGCGAAGACTGCTTCACCACTCACCTCAGTACAGTATTTTTCGTTCCTTTATCACTTACCTCTGCTGATATATTGTCGATTTATTTTCTCGATGGATTGTTTACGGATAAAACGCTTATGTACTCAGTATAAGAAGTGGATATAACGCTCGTGCATCGAAAGTAAGATATGAAGAGGTGCGAGTAGCACATTATTTAAGACTACTATTATGGTACTATATCTTTTTAAAAAAGAGGTAAGTACGTTTTGTCATCTGGATAAAAACACAAAATTTAATAGACCAACATTGTAATAGGTAAGTGCTTTACATTTTAGGCTTAGTCCAAAACTGTGTATATCTATCCCCGTCTAACAGATTATGCCGTCAAACCGTTTTGGTAATCGATAGCGAATTCTCGTTGTTACTTGTGAATCCTATGATTTCAGTAGTTGAGATCATGAAGCCAGACCACCATGGAAGACCTGGAAGCTACTGGACAGCCGTTTCGTCCTATTGTGGGAATCCTCAGCAGTGCGTATCCACGACCCCGCCTCGCGGGATTCTATATATACTACATGTATAAAGTGAATTTATCCGCAACGCAACCATGTAAACATAATGTGTCGCCCAGTGTAATAACGGTCATCTGTGCGTTCAAGTAACCACAGATTTTTCTTTTCATAATGTATTTTTAATTAAATAACCAGATTATGTAGCTAATTTTGCTATGTTTTTAATTTTTATTCGCCACGTCCGACTGCGCTAAACTGCACGTCCATAGCATGCTGTGATGATGTCTCAAGTCATAGTGAGTTTAATCACATAGTTTATTGTTTCCAGATAGACGGTCAGTGCATGATGTTACTGAGGAAATGTCTGTTGTACTGTAGACTATGTTTTTATGAACAACTGACTGTTGTCTTCAGTCTGAAAGCAATATATATATATATATATATATATATATATATATATATATATATATCCTTCGTCTTCTGTTAATTATGTTCAAATAACCTTTGTTTAATGTTTTGGTTTTATCGGCTGATTTATGTTCATTTTACTCCGTTTAGCAACATGTCTGTGCAAATGGAACAATAATTATGACACTTGCTTAGTTTAGCATTCGTGGTTGCCGTTATAATTTAGATTAGTCGATAGAATTATAGTATACTTAAGTATAGTGCTTAAAGCCTGTAACGAAACGGATCAGTTTAGTAAGTAGAGCTACCTGGTTTTAGTGAGTATACTGATTCAAATCAGTCTGATTAAAAATAGGAAAAAACGTGCCTTTGATGCTGTTGCTGTCATATATTATAAGATAGCTTTAAGTACGTTTGGTGTTTATTTGTAGACAGTACGTCTAACACTGTTCATGTTTCAAGATCACTGTCATTAAACAATTTCCCCAGCAATAACATTGATAGCAGGATAGCTAAGTGTCTGAGCTTTTATTTGCCTTCAGAAGAGCAGTGTACAGTCTTAGAAGATGAGTGTTCTGTTTCTCAATTAAATGCAGCTGGCTGTAGACAAATATTAGGAATCTTTTTGACAACTGGGAGTTTTAGTTTATCAGACACTAGCTCTGCTTGTATGACTCTCTGTTAAACTAGACGCAGATGAATGGTAATACTTAAATGAGAGCAAAATAATTAAAGCACTGAAACACAGTACCAAGTCCATGTTATGCTTTGAACATTCGTTTTATTATTTATTTCAACACATAGATATTTGTACAAAGAGGCACCATATACATATGCGCCACACAAATCTCATTCGATATGTGTGAGGGATGTGATATTGCCCGGACGTCCAGACAGAAGCAGGTGGTTTTCTTAGGGGACCACTCCCCGAGCCTTCGACCTGAGGGTTTGATCCACAAGTCTGTGGCCGGTGACCGAAAATTGGTTCATGCGTCATTTGTTTCTTCAGGACACTGGAGTCCATGTGCACCACTGGTTTGGAATTCTGTTAAACGCCGGACATTCGCCTTTCGTCCTCTCATTTTCGTAAACAACACCCCTGGTGTGAGAAGGCAGTGAGTAGAACTTCCCTGGCAGAGGCTATATACGCGTGGCCATGTGAGAGCATTTCGGGAGGGAAAGCGGACTCTCCCCAATCTCGGCCGTATCAGGGCATTTGGGGGACATCCTTTGCACAAGTAATGGCTGACCTGATCTAATATTCATGAACTCAAGGTAAATCGCAACGGCATAAATTCTTTGCTGAAAAACATGTAATTTGATTACTTATTTATTCCACATTTCTGACTAAATTCATCACTATTTTTTTCATTTAGAATGCAACAGGACTGAGACTTCACAGATCCTAAGAACTGGTTCGCCCTTAGAACTATGGCCCTATGAAACTTTACGGGAGACCCAACTAACAGCAGATTATAAGAAGGATGCTGGATGTCCATTTTAGTCTCACAACCACTTCCAGTACTTTTCGAGTTATTTCTTTTACCCTTTCGTTTGGAAAAAAACAACAAAAGCTTGGGCTTAACATTACCAATGGAACTTTTAAACGAGAACATGGTTTAAATCTTTGTTTGATATTCGATTCTTAATGAAAGTTCTCGAATAAATTTTTGAATCTAACGCAACTTTGTTTTATCTACTTAATCGTTGCAAGAAACTTGTGATAAGCGAGCCTCTCAGCACCTAATTCATGTGTTCAGACTTCCTTGTCTAGTAGCAGGGGATCACCAAGACCTCCAGGCAGGAACCTATGTATGTCAACAATGAGCGAGGAAAAAGAAATTAGTCAATCATAGTGTGATTCTATCCTTAAGAATAAACCCAGTTGCCTCTTAAAGGACTCCTGGGAAGTCGCATGGACTAGCCCGGCGGGCAGCGAATTCCAGCATTTGACAACTAAGGAGTAAAAGTTGTGTCTACAGTACGCCCTCCTATGTTGTCTCCAGTTTCTGGGTGTTATTCCTTAGGTTAGTGTTGGAACTAAGCTTAAGTAGGTGTTTGAGAGGATGTCCAGAGGTGTTAAGGATACTGTAAGCTATTTGGTCACCTCTAAGGCGTCTATACTCCAATGGGTTAAGGTTAAGTGATTGGAGGCGCTTTCCATAAGGTGATTTGGTACATATCTCCATCATTTCCCTGGGAAACTTACAGACTCGGGTCCTCTCACAACTTCTATTTAATTACGGCTCATTATGGTTTAGTGGGATGTCATGAACTTATGGTATTGATGCTGACTTATCACGCAAAATACCTCTTTAAATCGTGTTACGAATGTTGATTAGGTTTCACTTCCTCCCAGAAATCTTATTACAAGCAAACCAGACAATTCGCTAATATGCGAAGCCTACTGAAGACCCTATAATACCTGGGGAAAAAAATAATAATACAAAAAAAAACGAAAGGGGCTCTAATTGCTTCGATAATAAAAGGAAGATAGCCAATTGCATATCACAATACTGTTTCTAGCACTATATTTTATTTTATAACAACACATAATCCCGTACTCTCAGTTCCCTTCCGAATTGCCTCCATTTGTCAGTTGTATGTCCACTCACACCTTGTTAACACTTATTTTCTTTTACCTATTAAAATGCTCTTTCTTAACAAATACCTTAATAAAAGAAAATTAGTCTGAGTAATCATACATTAAACATTCCTTCATGAATATTGGCTACTCTGCCTCTCGTCCTTTCTTTTGCATGCTCCCTCTTTTAGCCCCCTTGTGATATGGAACGAAAGATTTCATCCTGCACCATCCTCAAAGCCTTTGACATTTCAAAGGGACATAAGGTTGCAACATTTTGAAGCTCCAACCTTCGAAGGACCTATCCTTGACCATCAGTCGCACATTCGAAACGCAACTTTCATGAAGCGCGCCGACTGTGGCACTGATTAAAACCATCTAGATTCATATCTTATAAATTATCAACCCAGCTATGTAATTTACTGCAGTGAATATTGTATCATTTGTATCGATTTGATCTTGCCTGTAAACTGGCTTGCCTCATGTAACAAACTGTTGTTTGAGAATAAATTATTATTATTATTATTATTAAATTATTCTAGCCACCATGAGATGTCACGGCAGCTGATGGATGGACACGCGTTACGCATCCTAACCGTCCCTGCGTCTAATCCTATAGCTCCTTATTCAAATGCCATATGATAAGCAAGCAATGCCCCTATCCGCACTAATGGAACACTAGTAACTCAAAGGCACCCTGTGTGGTACCTTACGTTGATCTACGCACACGCTTAGCTCTTTAGGGAGAACATTACTACAGTCCTGCTAAAAATCTCATGAACCCCCCTATCTCCATCAAAAAAATAAGTCTGTATTTGCTGCATATAGCATTTTTATTTTTCAAAAGTAAGATGTAATATAATTGGAGTAAAATGGCAGTATACAGCAGATGCACGTGGCACATGTCTTCATCGATTAACTGAAATAGAGAATGCGGATATTAGCTTAACCGGCTTGTTTAGAAAGACTAGTGTTTACTTTGAACTTACTGCGTGAGAAATTTATACTGGAACTACGAATAATGTAGGAATCTAGTCCCCCAGGGAGTACGAAGGACTCAAACTGGAAGACGGTTCTCCAAAATTAATTCGAATATGAAGGTGAAATTTTGTAGGTACGTTTCATCGTAAGGGGGAACATATTAGGTACCGGTTGTGAAAAACAGATTTGCGAGTATTGAAATATGATCTATACGAAAATGGGCCTAACAACAGTTAATTACCTTTTTACTCCCTGATCATGACCCTTCGGCTTCCTTGTATGACCAAAAAAGCAAGCATACACTATATACTGATAGCAGATTTCCGGCTTTTCAATGTTAAGCTTGCTTTAACGCACGACGTAATGAGTACAACCTCTCTATTGCTGCTATATGGCATATTTTTCATAACAAACCCTCTACAATAGATTGGTAGCATCTGTAACTTCATCTATGGTTATCGGAAGTCTGAGTTCTTTCGAAAACAATTCTGGTATCCCCTACTGCTGGACACTCTGTATTAGTTTGACTCAGTTGGACAGTGTTGTCCATAGTACTGAAGAAAATTGAAAACCGGAGATTGTTTCCTTTCAATTTGCCGATAACATCACAAAGGACAGTTAGGAACGAACATGCGGACAGTTAGTCACAGGCAGCAGCAACAATTATTTTAGCTAAAAAACGAGCTTCGGCTTTGGATATCTAGAAAACAAGTCAAAACAAAACCGATTACCATTTTAAAACGTAAGACTAGCCAGCTTGGGTGAAGAAATACATTGACTTGAGTAGCAGCAGCCAAAACCCAGAAAACAAAGCAAAATGAGAGAAAACGTTTGCTCCAACATTCAGAGTATTACATTAACTTCTACATTTTAGCACACTGAAACATTAAATTCTTTAGCTACACAAAAGAAATAGCTGAAAAAAGCACAGAACGAAGAAAGCCGACCGCCGTTGCTTACAAAGATGGCGGATATAATAACTCCCGCCTCATTCTGATTTGTTGCTATGCTGAATGCCACATTTACGAAACTGAGTTGCGTTTAATTGCAGCCACATATATATATATATATATATATATATATATATATATATATACTAATTCTGCAATTGTTTTGTCAGGTAAACATTCTAATAATACGCATGATGTTGCATTATCTAAACAAGACGGTTTTTAGCCTATCAATACTTACGGAGTTAGTGTATTCTTGCTTTTATATCACGATAAAGTCTACTGCTTCGTGCAAATTATCCAACACCAAAGTAACTGGGAAGTGGGAATTCGGATGCGCCAGTGTAGATGCTTGAGATAGCTTATTCTTTAGCTACTTGACAGCCTTGGAAGTCAGTTTAAATTCTTCTGGTTTTCCTAATTGAATCTGTAGAACTTATGGTCTACTATGATATTAGTACTGCTCTAATAATAGACCTAATCCTAAATTTGTAGATTTGTCATGATATGACTGCCTAATCTATAAGATCTTACGTGGAAGTCACACCATCGACTACACCAACTCACTGTATCGTATCAATTACCAATACATGATGTAGAACAAGGTTAGGCCAGAGAAAGAACAATATATTTAATATGAAAAGAAGATATAAGGTAACATTCAGCAGTGACCACGCCTGCATGGCCGAGCCATGCCGTTCGATCAACTCTAATTTATTCAGTTCATTAGTCGCGCCTTCTCCATCGTTAGGTATTTCTTCGCGTTAAATATTGAATATCTATTTTCTGAGTAATCTCGTATTCAGCTTTGAGGATTGTGTGGTTATGGTCCAATGCCACTACAAATCTGTCAAATGATGCATTAATCGAGCACGACTAGGTACGAATCTACGATAAAAGTTAACAAAACCCAGAAAACCTTTAAGTTATGTCGTAGAACTTGGTATAGGGTATTACCTAATTGTATCCACCTTTTCTTTGACAGATAGAATCATGTATGAACATATTGTCTGACCGAGAAGTTCTGGAGGTCAAACACCGAATACACATTTATTTTGGTGTGAGTTCATCCCATTTTCATTTAGCTGTTTTAACACTGCTCTCACCTAATGTCCGTGTGATATTGTATCCTGACTGGCAGATAGAAAATTGTCTGTATACCCGTGTGCAAAAAGCATATTCCGAAATAGGTTGTCAATATATCAGGCCTAATGGAAAGCGTACAAACTTGGACAGTCCGAAAGGTGTAATGAGAATTGTTTTGTGGATATCTTTCTCAGCTAATAGAAAATTGTTATAAGCCGTGACCAAATCGATTTCAGTAAATATGTTCATACCCCGTAAGCCGTTTGTAAAATCTTCGATATGAGGCACTAGGTATCTGTCTGGTACGATTTGACGGTTGAGAGATCCATAATCCTAACAAGGTCGCCAATCACCTTCAATTTTCTTTGGGGCCGTATGGAAAGGAGATGCCAAATAGCCTTCGGACGGATGGATAACACCCAGCTGTAGAGTTTAGTCGAATCTACGCTTACGTGGTACTGGTCTCTAAGGTCTAGCAAACACAGATGCGCCTTCAGTTTGGACTGCATGACTTGATAGTACTGTACTTTTGGAAGCCTGAAGGTTTAGTTTGGTTGGGCCTGAAAATTTCCGCGAGTATATCCTGTAATTTTGCAGTCGCTATTAGAGGAGTTTGTATCAAATTTAGATAAACAATGCAACTTGGCTTTTTGTAGACTTGAGGTTGGTTACAATGTGAAATTTCGTCTCTTAGTGTTGATTAGAAATTCATATCTCTCTAAAATTTCCCTTTCCAGGGTTTCTAGATCTAAGTCAGCTAAGGTAAACTCCCAGACGAATTGCCTCTTGAAGTCCGAATCTAGTATCAACGTTTTCTGCCCAAACGTCGCAATTTCAAGTTTTTTGGCAACTTGAGTTGTAGCTGCGGAAGTTTCTCGACTCAGCTCGGTTTCGTTCTGAGAAATGATACTAAAGACAGCACCAGTATCCACCAAAAACTTCAAGTGTTAATTCCTCTCTCTGATAATAAATAAACGACTGCTGAAGCACCCCTAGTCGGTCGTCGCGACCTGGGGATAGATTATTAGTTTCCCATATTCTTGAGAGCTTTTTTAGGCCAGGCACATGGTCGGCTGCACTTGTTTGATCTAACACCGAACTTCTAGTGATACCAACAGAACTCACTAGTTTGTCTGGACGTTTTTAACCTGTTCTATTACATAGATCTTCATCGATGTGGTGACTGGCTCCTGTTTCTATGACCCATTTGCATCCTGGCTAGACCCTCTGTGAGACTTTTGACACTCACAGTGAGTTGTTCTATGACTGGGTCTATTATTGTTTAGTGTCTTGGAAGTGATTTATCGCTCATGATACGAATGGGAGGCCTCTTTCAGCTATTCTATCTGCTAATTTAAATAAAGAGTTGTCCGTGTTTTTAGGATGTAAACAGTATTGGATATAGAATGAGAGTTTGTATCCATTCCTGCTCCATCCACTGTGTTAACGCCTACTAAGACTTGGAAGTGACTTAAAAACTGTAATGGTAATCTAGTGTTTTTCCTTAAGAAGGCCTCTAAACTTCTCGGTCTCTTGATAAAGATAAACGGTTCATTATCTCTCATCTTAAAATGGTGTATGGTTATGTTGTTGGTGCATTTCTTTGTCTACCGAAGGAGAGCGGACAGGGCATAAATCTCCGTAGTGAATTCCCACAGATTTGATGTTGTTTTCCATGAAATAATGCTCTAGTTGATTAAACCGAAACTCAAGGTCACTGCGATCAAATCACGTGAATCTAACTTTCGTACTTATAACAGTCTAACTTAGCAGGTAAAAAATTCACTCATCCTACAGGCTTTCAGTTTGGATTGAGTTTGACACGTGCTGTGCAACCAATATATCAATATAATATGTACGGGGCCAAATAACACGAATACTTTGCGATAAAAAACGGTAGATATAAATATACACATACGAATTTTTGTTAAAGATAATGAGAAGGTTTACATTTAGGATCAAGAAAAAAGCAGAACAGAAATTAACTTTGTGTTCAAATAGAGCTCACAAATTTCCTGCCCGTGTGTACCTCTCATTCTATTGACAGACGAAGTCAAAATATTAGTGAATGGATCTTTATTTAGATAGCGGAACAGAACATCTGGAGCGCGGAGTTATCTTTTCAAGCAAAGAAAGCAAAGATGGATACTGGCTAGCAGTGGAATTCATGAAGCACGTTTCGTCCTATTTGGGTTAGTAAGCTGGGAGTACCTACATCCCATAGTTTATGTTCGGGACTGGAACCATTATAATGTTTGTGACTCGGAGCAATATCAAGGCTGTACGCGCAGGACGCACATATGTTAATAAGAGAATGATCAAGTGTAATCCTAAACATCACTGGGGAGATCCAAACAAATAATGAAAGAAGGAATTAAAACACACAATGTTTTTCAACATTCAGTACCAAATAATGAGAAATATAATGCCTATTCGAAGTAAGGAAATGAACGACTTCTTGAACCATAAGTGTTTGACATTACCAACATATTCGCGGTCAACTCCTAACCGATCGACCTAGATTGTTACAGGCTCAATGCGGCTGGTCAAATGAAGAGTTTTTAAGTGTTATAATCACCTATTCCGCCGTTTCTAAGCCTCACCGACTAGCTTGTCTTCTTTATCGTTGACTAGCCGCTCTGGTTTACTTAATTTCTCTTCTAGTTTCTACGTTATATCATATGATTGTCTCACATTTCCTTCTCTATCAGCTTTTTAGCCGTCGCTGCTAGGTCTTCCGCGTATTTCTGGCCGTCGGCTCTGATGCTCCTTTTCACTTGTTTGTTTGCTTCTGTGTATTCGGCGTGTGCCCTAACTTATCTTAATCTTGTCCGGGTGTTGTTTTTTACTGTCTTCTTGTTCTTTTATTACTGAATCTTGTCCAGGTTTTGGATGAAGATTCACCCCTTACAATGATGTTTTTTGCACCTCAGAACCTACTGGCACATTGAAGTTAGTGCTTCCTTGATCTCTTTCCAATTGTTCTCCACAGTGGTTTACTCTTCTTAGAGTAAATATTGTAAGACTTGGGACCTATAGCTGACGGAAACTTTATATTCGCCCAAGTTGCCAATAGTTCGAAGGAATGCTGACTCTTCAGTTTTTCAGTGTTTCTTTAGCCTAAGTTATATATTTGCGATCATCAGGTAGTGGTCTAAATTTATGTCAGCTCTCCTGGATTTAACGTCTACCGTTGTCCTTCTGAACATTTTGGCGATGCAAATATCATTGATCTGGTTTTCCGTAGAGTTATTCGGTGATGCCTATGTAGCTTCGTGTTTGTGGGAGAATATTGTTTCACCCACAGCCATGTTGGTGAATGCACACAAATAGACAAATCTGTCACCGATTTCGTTCCTTTCTCACAGCCAGTTCATGTGTTAATGATATCTTCATATCCAGTTTTGTCTATATCAACTTTCGTGGTTATAAACGGAATAGAAAAAGCCTTCACTTGATGAGCCTCCGTGTCTAGTAACAGTAGATCACCGAAGCCTCTATGTAAGAAACGAGGTATTTTTACCGATAAAAGCGAAAAAGGGATTAGTAAATTACGGCGAGATACTGTCCTTAAGATTATGTCAAGTTTTCTCTTGATGGACTCCTGGAAAGTCGATTGGACTAGCTCAATCGACAATGAATTCCAACATTTGTCAACTCTAATGGAGTAGACAGTGTGCCTAAAGTCCTTTTTGCCGTGTTGTCTATACAGTTTCTGGGTGGTACCCCTAAGGTTTGTGTTGAGACTGTGTTTAGGATGCTATAAATCATTAGGTCACTTCTAAGACGCTTGTAGTCAAATGAGTAACGATTCATTGATTTGAGGGGATCTTCTCAACACTTGAATTTGAGTTTATAAACTAATTTCGTGGCTCGCCATTGAATACGTTCCGACGTATCCTTATCCTCTGGGAGTGAGGGAGTAAATACTGTTTCCGTACCCTAAGTGGAGTCGAATAAAACGTTTGAGGACTATATGGAAATCTTCTTGATTGAACTGACCAAGATTGCGCTTCAATTTCAGCAGTCCAAGGCTTGCTCGAAAGGCATTCTTGCCGCAGTTAGCGTAGGACCTCAGGTCATAGAGTAACAACACTCCCAGATCTTCTTCAACTTGGATACTTCTAGAGGGGAGTTGAATAAATTGTGTTTGTGGCCTGCAACTTGTCTCAGATGAACAACCTTACACTTTGAAGTGCTATAGATGATTCCGTTGTTGTTAGCACAACTTTAAATTCGAGTCAGATCGTCCTAAAGAAGTTTATCCTCTTGGTAGCAGACTTCTCACCAGAGTTTAACGTCGTCAGCGTAAAGCAATGAATCTGACGACAGTTCTGTGGAAGACCATTGATTTAAATAAAAAAAGAAGAGGTCTTATTACTGTAGGCTGAGAAAAAATGACGTTAACCTAGATCTTAAAACGCCCATTATTTAGAAATGAAGTGAGCCAATTGATAAAACATATGTGATTGACCATATGAAAAGCTTTTGAGAAGTCAAAATATATAACGACAACCTTCTCCTTGTGATCAAGCACGGTTGTCCATTTGTCCACTGTGGTCCGAAGGTTGGTTATACTAGAGTGACCTTTTATGAAACCGCGCTGTTGAAGTGAAAAGAAGTTTACGGATGCTAAGTAGTCACACAAAAAGTCAGATATCCGGGAATCCATAATTTTCAAAGGTATTGAGAGTAGTGCTGCGGTTCGGTAGCCTGATGTTATGCTGCGTCGACCGCCTTAGAAAATAGGTGCGATGTAAGCTAGATTCCAACTTTCTGGTAATGTGCCTCAACTTTGCCAATGTGAGAACATCACTCTAAGCCGTGTTGCCAAGAGTGAAGCTGCTCCCCTCAGCACAGTAGACTGGGTCATATACGGTGTCCTTTTTATGTGCTATAATTTCCGGTACACCAATTCAGCTCTCAGGTTCACTTCTGAGAGTTCTGTTGAATAGTAGTACAGTTTCCACGTAGTATGGAACTAATCACCGTAGAAAATGACACAGCTATCACTCTATATGGTAACTTGGGTATATATTACCATTCTTGTTTGGTTTCCAATTTCGAGATTCTCCCAAGCAAACACAAAATCCCCTTTGATTCCATAAGTAGTGATTCTAACATATCATAATTTTATTAACTGGCAGGTTCGACTGTTCACACGTGACTAGGAACGTTTTCTAACTACTCAGATGCAGATCACAAGGAATAAACAATTTGCTAATTCCTATAAGGAAATTTGATGTTTTAGGTGATTTTTGTCCTTTAGGTATTGAGGGGATCAAAAAAACACTTGCACCATTGTGCGTAACCAAGGTCTATGAGACAACCGAAATCAAAATTCCAAACCTAAAACTGCGTGTTTCTTGTGCTTTATGTTGTCTTTGAGTTTGAAGCTTGTTAATATGTACCTGTTATGAGGGTCAATCAGCAAGGCGGCTGTTGGTCGGTTGACTTTTTATGGACCATGGTACAATAAGGGTTTTAGCCCTAGTGGAGGTTTAACAGTTAGATAAAACCGTGTCCGACTTAAAATATTTGAATTATGTAAAGGAGTAAGACTGTTCTATATTCAAAAACTCCATCTGAGACATGTCTCAAATCAAAAACACTAGTAGTCTTTAGACACTTATCTAAAGTTTGTTACCGCAATAAAATGACTTTTGAGCAAACCCTGCACTTTAAATGTTAGAGCGCGGGTTTGACAGTAAAACGTCCTACCTATTCCTTAAAAGTTTTCTCGGTGAGACAACATATGGGCGACCTATGAACACTAAACTGACCTTGAAATGTCCGCCTACTTATTAGAATTAAATGAGGGTTATAAATTGGTGTGAGGAATTAGAAATAGGATTCACGGTTGGATTAAGGTTTGGAACTTAGATTTAATGTTTTCATCACGAGCTAATTTAGCTATAATGCTAAAAATGGTATTTGACCAAATTCGTGGACAAGTCCTGCGTCAAAATCCAAGATATACTATCTTAAATCTGACCGGTTTGCTCATAAATTACAGTTTCTTCTGTTTTAGTTCCGATCTGCAGGAGTAGTAGTTTAAGTCTATCTTGTCAAATAAATGACTTCCTTTTAGTCGATTTAATCTATCAAACATGACTGTTGGGTGGTTGACACTATGTTTTCAAGCAAAAGGTTCAAGTTATCAGCTTAATATGGATATCGGTAGTTATCTAGGAAATTATTAACTTTGATTTCATAAGATTTTGTGTATCCACCTTTGAGAAGCTCAAGACAAACAAGTATGTTAAGTTTCAGTTCACTACTAAATTATCAAAAGATTGCAGTAAATTCACATCAAGTCGTTCCATATCATAACTGCAAGATGTTTATTTCGGTTGTTCTGACATCATGTTAGGATCCGGAATCATTTTCGTAGCTTTTAGGTCCTTCCTCAATGGCGCATCACTTGATCATTAAGTCAGGTTCATATCCATATCTACCTATTACCATTTGGCAACTAGGCAATCACACCGGCCACCGCAGTAAATTATGGACAAAATCTTGTAGTAGTATACATGATGACTTCTTACTCTAAATGTTTTTGGTTTTGTCACATATTTTCCTAGAAATAACTTCATACGGATCTTCAGGGATTGCAATTCCAGAGATTATATCTTATATTTCGAACACGGATAATATGTTTAAGACTAGTAAAGGTACAAACAAATTAGTCGTTTAAATATATTGAGTAACAATACAGGGATGTTTGCGACATATTTTCTTTACTCTAAGTATTAAATGTTGCTTGCTGCTTCTCGACTTTCTGAGTTAAAATCATGTGTTGTATATGTTATTTGCAGCGTAATTTCTGCAACGGCCTCTAAACTTATTCCGATGAAATCACCTGTATTTTCCGCTTCCAGACGGGGACTTTTAGCTTATTCAACCCCATCTACGGGTCGGCCTCGTATTTCATTACTTTGAGGATTGGCTCAGTAAATAGCCCCCGAAATTCCTGGTACGGCCGAAGGTAGTGAGGGCCTGCTCTCCCTCTCAAAATGTTCTCATATGGTCTCGCGTTTAAAGTCACTGCTGGGGATGTTCTGCTCATTGTATTCTCGTGGTGAGGGTGTTTGCGAAATTGAGATGAAAAACACCTAAAGCGGGTTGGAGGGTATGGCGGATCCTCCAACGGCGGTTGGGGAACATTGATTTTGAACCAATGATGCACATGGGTTCCAGGATCCTCAGGGAACAAATGGTGTACGAACCTAATGTTGATCACCGCTTATTATTTATTTAAATAAATAAACATTGGTACAAGAGGGCACCGAATACATATGCGCCACATGAATCATTTGATTTGTGTGAGGGCTGGGATACTGTCTTGGTTCCCAAATCGAAGCAGGTGGTTTTCTTAGGTGGCCACACCCCGAGCCTCTGACCTGGAGGTTTAATCCACGAGGCGGTGGAGCAGCTTTAGGAAATGCAGCCCCATGGTAGCCGGCTCATACACCCTTTGTTCCGTCAGGATCCTGCAGCCTATGTGCACCATGAGTTTTGAATCAGGATTTTATAACTCCCTTAGGTGGACCCACCAACCGAGTTAAAGCGCCGGACATTCGCTTTTTGTCCCCTCACTCTAGTAAACAACAGTAATGCCGCGGAAAGGCAGTGAGTAGGAGTTCTTTGACAGTGGTTGTATGCACGTGGCCATGTGAGAGAATTTTGAGAGGAAGAGCTGACTCTCCCCACCCTCGGCCGTATTATTGCATTTGGGGTTTTCATCTCCTAACGCTACTCCACCGCCTTGTGGATTAGACCTCTAGGTCAAAAGCTTGGGGAGTAGGCTTTTAGGAAGGCCACCTGTTTCGGTTTGGCGACGTGGACATAATCTCAGCTCACACGCCAAGTGAGTGATGACTACTTTTTGCGGTGCATGTATATTTTGGTCCCCACTGTACCAATGTTTTCGTGTTTAAATTAATAATAAAAATACCGAAAAGTCTTCTTCAATATCTGGTCTATAAGTGACAAATTCACAAGTGAAAGCAACTTTTTAGTCCCTGGTTAATCTTTTCTACCTGAAGAGATGATTCCTTACTATTTGAAGGGTAGATATACTCCGGAGTAATAATAACACACTGTCCATATTTTTTATTCCTCAGTGTTTTTGGGACTGCAAGAACAAGAGGTCTGTTATGACGTTTTCCCTTTTTGGATTATTGTGAATGGGAAAGGATTTATACTATTATAAGTTCGGAAATATACGTTGAAATGTACTCATTTGAAGGGAATTACAAATCAAAGCGATCATTAGTGCTTGATCATACCCAGAAGGTAATGCTTTATTCATGTATTTATTTACTTATTTTAACAAACATAACATTTGCGGGTTGTGATAAATTCGTTTTATTTCACAGAATCGTTGTTGGCTACATGCAAACTGTGTAAGATGTATTCATTATGTAAAAAACAAATGTAACTCATCTGTAGGATACGAATGTGTTTAGTTCATATCTTGTAAACAAAACATGGGGAAAATAGTGCTATTGAAATACCGCTAGTAACGATAGAAGTGATATTTGGAGTAGGGATTAAAAATAATGTGTAAAATATCGGTTCGGGAGTTGAAAGCTACCATCTTAAAATTGCTTTGGAGCACTGTTGCGCGGGAGGTTTTAAGTTCGGTGAATAGGTTTTAAATTGTTGGATGGATAAATAAGATGTTGATTTATTGATAATACAATATGAATGATAAATAATTGTTCACCAAACGAAGTTGTAGACACAGGCCACAATTGGATTGATATCAAAAGACAAGATAACTAGCTAACGCAGTATTTTTAGTGACAACATATGTACAAAACACTAGATACAACAATAAATATGATTAAATGTCATAAGTTATTGAAGTATATGAGTTTGATAGGCCACTCACTTGCCAGTTAATTAAGACCAGATTGTTAGTTTTATTTCCTACTCGAATCAAGTACCAAGAAATTAGATTGACAACTACTACCTTTAACACAAGCAGTTAAATTATTTTGTCTCATGACAATTACAAACTACTCAAGTATATTAATGTTATTTTCTGTATTAGTTATATGGTAAATAGTACTGCGCATAATACCTTGACCTAAGATATTAATCTCTTGGTATATAATTAGACAGTTCAAATAGTCTAAAGTTCCCCTATCATTTCGATTGATTTACTGCAACACGCGAATTGAAGAATGTGATTGAGTGGAACAACTGTAAGTACCTTACTAATTTTCGACTCTGTAACCAGGTGTGCTAGCAGCTGGATAACAGCTGTTCATTTCAATTTCACTCAACCTGTTGGTTTTATTCGCGATTCTGTTGTACTTAGCATTTAACTCCGTGATGTGAAGTTGTGACGTATAGTTGAAACATTCAACCTTCAGCCACTGGGTCCCATGTTCGAATTCCATTACAACTTTATCTCGTTTTGAATAATTTATTCTCATAAAACGGTTAAATTATATTGATTGATATGTAAATATTTTCAAGGTAAAGTGATATTCAGGTCCCTAGTATTTGGTTGTGCATGTCTTCAAAAAATTGCTAGCATATAATTAGATCATCAAGTAATTTACATTTATATTTGGCTGAAGATATTGAGTTAATATGATGAATCAGTATGTGAGGTATTATACCTTCAACTTATCATCCTAGATATGTGTATCACATTTTCCGACCACCGCTCATCCCGATACCAAATGGTAATTACTTCAGAAGTAAGTTGTAAAGGTTTTAGGAACGGACAAATCAAGATTTAGAGTCAATTTACGAAGGCACTGATCATTGGACTGGTCTGTGTTACTGAGCGGAGACTTTTTGGTTAGGATTTGGGTCACGCAGCACCACGAATAGGCTGAATTTAGGAATGTGAACTATCGGATGCCAGTTAAGTAGTATGAAGTTTAAATGCTCATCGTGAGGTGTGAGGGTCCTGCGTTCGATTCCAGGTAGGGTCGTGGACAAATAATTGTTAGGAGTCCCATACGATGACGAAACAAATGTTTATCGGTCCTTGGTTTTCAGTTGTCTAACTAAAGTAATCCCGTGGTGTGAAACTATGGGATTGTGACATGTATTTGGAGACGTTCATCCAGGTGATGGGACCCGAAAATGATCACAGTAACTGTGGTATGTGTGTTATGTATCCTCCTCTTAGTCTAAATCTTGAGTTTAGTGTAATTTCATAATTTCCATTTTTCGTTGCTAATTGTTTCTCTTGGTCTATGTTTCTTTTACCTTTCCACTGTATCTTACATTATTCTCCATTTTCTATTACTTGCTATTATCCTATCACTATCCTGGTGTGAATAATCGTAACCTTACTATTACATATTTATGCCCTGTCGTACATTATAATCAGTTAATAGTTTCGTATTACTGCGCTGATTTGGCGTGTAGACTTGAGCCGATACACATTTGTACTAGGTTCTGCGTTACTTACGATGAACCAATTGATTGAATCTGTTGTTTCCCATCTCTCATCCTCCTTAATACAGTCACAAGCAACGCGAAACCTGGCAGATATATGCATCGGTTCAAGTTGTTACACCATATGATCACGGTGAGATGAAATCCTCAAGAAAAATTCCGGTATGATGAAAGTAGTATCAATATCAGTAGTAGTAGTAGAAAAAATGAGGCTTAGGAAATCTGATTCGAGATGAGTGAAGGATAAGTTCACTGAATAAACAGTTGAAGATTACTTTAGAACTCAAGATCCATTAGAAAACAGAGTGAATCCACCTGTATTATCGCAAACGATTCTGAGCTGTATCATTCAACATCTTCAGATATCGGTTATTGTGTTCGCGCAGATTCCAACCGGTTGGTCTCCATCTATCAACACGCCTTACTCCAGTAGTCGATGACTCTTTGAATTGATGCCAAGTTTTGGTTTAGCTACCTCTAGCTTTATTTTGACTCACTCCTATGCCAGCAAATATTACCTGTCGAGGTTGGTAGTGGTTAAACATACCCAATACATGTCCCAAGTACCACAATCGATCGAGGTTCACCATATCATCAACTGATTTATCATCTTTACCTGGTACCATGCATTTAATCTTAGTATTGATCACTTAGTGGTCTCAGTATACACGAGTACTGCTTCGAAAGTATCTATGATCATCTACAAGTAACCTATGATTGATCATGTCTGTTAACCATAAAGCAAGACAGGACGATTCGTCCTTCTTGTTTTACCATAGAGTACCTATAGTTTCTAATTTTCCTATTTTAAGGTTAGTTATTATTATTATTTTTGGTAAACTTAATTAGAAATCCCTAGCAAATTGTTTTTTCCTCCTTACACACCACAGTTGTCAACTCATGCGCTTGTTCAAAAAACACGTGAAGAACGAAAGTCACGTGAAGTAAGTATTATATAATTCAATTTATATATCTAAAATAAAATATGAAATTGACATTATGGTTTGTTTCATACCTTTTCATTGTGTCGTTCATGAGTCAGTCAGTCAGTAACAACGTAGAACTTCGTACGCACGTACATCAGTTCGAGTTGCCATACCACATTAACACAGAGATGCAGTTCGTTCATGAACGAATTGAAATTTCTTCAAGTAAAAAATATGATTTGTTTTCTGAATAAAGAATGGATAAAGACTGAATATTGAATAACGACTTTCAGATAAATCCTATGATATGTGAAAGTTGGAGATATGATCTAGTTTTTTAAACAAATTGATTTCATGAAATTAATAATTGTGGGTCTGGATTACGTAACAGAAAAATTGTACACTATCCAGTTGAAGACATTAACTGAAATGAATCAAAAATGATTACAGTAGCAAGAACTAGTTCATAATGTTTGTTTTTAGTTATTGAACACCTTTATACTGTATATTTTTCGTATCCCTCTTCTCCACTTATGATTTTCTTGTTGATTTAAATGTACTTTCATGCTACATTTTAATAGTTGGAGTTCCTTGTGGACCTCCGCCTCATTTGGTGGATCAATCGTCACCGGCCATGGAGGGCAGGACAGTCTGACCGATGCTGCCGGAGCAGCAGGGCAGTTGAACCGCCCTTCAAAAAATTCTGCCTATCGTCCAAGACGTCGATGGATGTTAGTGATTGGCATCCCATCATCCTCACAAATTGTTCAGCTCACACCAGACTTCTTGCTGCCAGTGGCTCGGATGAGTTGGAAGAGCTTTCGGTAATTACCAGATGCAGCTGCTGCTTCCAGCTCATTAGCACACTCCGACCACCAGGCTCCTCGGTCCTTACTCAAGCTTTCCTTACGTAACAACCTTCGTTTGTGGTCAAACTCACGGTCACCCGAAGTAGACCGACGGGCTTCAATGAGTTGTTAGGAACCAGAAGAAACCCAGTGCTTATAAGCGGGACGTTTCGCGAACCCACAACTGACTGTACCCGCCATTTTGATGGCGTCATGAAGTTGCGACCAATGCTCATCTATACTTTTCCGTGGAATGGTAGCTAGCCTAGAAGCTAGCTCGGTTCGATACTTACTTGCAACAGAAGTTGCAACCAGCTTGCTAACATCAGTCCGTTGGTGGCGGTCACTTCGTTGTCCACTGAAAAGTAAGGTAAGATTGGCGCAGACCAAGGCATGGTCAGAGTCCAGATAGGTACTCCAAAAGGAGCGGCAGTCTTTTACACAACCACACCAGCCGTAGCTGATTGCTATGTGATAAATCTGAGTCCAGGCCTGAGATGCAGAGGGAGGACTTCAGGTGGCACATCGGCGATGACTGTGCCGAAAGTTAGTGCTAGCCAGAAACAGGTTGTGGTCTGTGCACAGTTGCAGTAGACGGTCCCCGTTATCTGTCCTGCGACCAACAAGTCCCCATCGGCCACCTAAACGACTCTCTTCTGTTCTTAGACGTCCGACCTGAGCATTCAAGTTTCCGGCTAGTACTACAATATCTGCCGAACGCACTTTCTGGAGAAGAACAGATAACTGGTGGTAAAACTCATCCTTGATCGCATCCGGGCTGCAATCTGTCGGGGCATAGGCGGAGATGACGAAAAGACATCGTTTCTCACTTTGATGGAGCTCTCTAATCTAACAGCACATAACCGACTGTTAATGGGAACCCAGTCGGTTAGTGCTGCCTCAGCTCTAGCGCTTAGTGCGACACCAACGACAGCAAGACCAGACGAAGATGCCACAGGGTCCCCGGATAAGCGCACGTGAAACAAGCTTTTCGAAGCGACAAATGGAGAGGGAATTTGAAGTACTTCACCTGAGTCTTGAATACGGGTCTCGGATAGACAGCAAACATCAATATTAAGACTTTCCAAAGACATAGCCAGCCCTATCTGTTGTTCGACCTGCGTAAGTGTGCGAAAGTTGAAGGCAGCCAGTTTGAATGGTGCACGTGGTTTCAGAAAAACTGCTTCAGTCCTCGTATTCGGTGGTAGCATACAATTATCAACCAGGCAGTGACTCGATAACGTTTAGATAGAGCCGAATTTCCACCACAGGCGAGCTGCCGTATAGGTCGAAAAAATAAGTATAAACAGAGTGGGAATAAAGGAGGGTGAATAATGACGTAGTAAATAATAATAATAATAATAATAATAATAATAATAATAATAATAATGATAATAATAATAATAATAATAATGTGAATCATTTGAATGTTCGTCGAAGCAAGAGAATTAGTTTTCATGATCATAGACAGTTCAGTTCATTAATTGTGTGTGGGCTGCGATACTACCCGGGTGCCCAAACCGAAGCAGGTGGTTATTTTAGGGGGCCACACCCCGAGCCTTTGACCTGAAAGTCTAACCCACAAGACAGTGGAGCATCGTGAGGAGATGCAGTCCCATGGTAGCCGGTGACCGAAAATTGGTTCATACGTCATTTGTTCCCGCAGGATACTGGAGCCCATGTGCACCATCGGTTTGGTTGGAAATCCAGTTAAAGCGCCGGACATTTGCTTTTCGTCCTCTCATTTTCGTAAACAACACCCCGGGTGTGAGAAGGCAGTGAGTAGGACTTCACTGGCAGAGGCTGTATAAGCGTGGCCGTGTGAGAGTATTTCGAGAGTTAGAGCGAACCCACCCCACTCTCGGCCATACCAGGGCATTTGGAGGCTTTATTGATTTGGAGTACTGCGGTGTGTGCTACTGATATCGACTGATATAAGTAGTATGTATCGTCAATGGAAAGTGAAATATCTGTAGGCAGAAGGTTAAGAACTTAGAAAAGAAAACGAGAACAAAGAATGATTGATGTGGAAACGAAAGAACAATGAAACAAGAGATGATTGATTAACATGTTGCAAAAATGAATTATTTTTAGCGTATGATTCTCAGGTTTTACTAAGATGTTCTGTAATTTTGTGTTAAAATACATTCGATTGTCCCTTTACTTATGCTCTCGTTCACTACAGTACAACAATACTTGTGGTGAATGACATATAAATACGATGAAAATAAGAACTATATAGTAGAATTAAACTTGTCTTCTCACAAATATTGTTTGATATAAATTCACTTAGTATTGTTTGGCTTGTATCTTCCCATTGAGGTTTAAGACTGCAAGTGACCCGTCTGTTATTGGCGTACGTGCATACTGTACGTATGCCTCGACATTGCATTAAATCACAAGCTTTTAAAAGCAAAGATAGGTAGTGGCTAGCAGTGGAATCCAGGACGCGCGTTTCGTCCTATCGCCACTATCCATCATTGCTTACAAAAAGCTTGCGAATTAAGGCAATATCGAGGCATACGCACAATATGCTAATAACAGACTGATCATTTGCAGTCTTAAACCTCAATGGGAAGATACAAGCCAAACAATACCAAGTGAATTTAAATTCACCCCATTGCACAAGCAAGTGGCTATCAGGACTCAGTAGCTGAGTGGATAACGCGATGACGTTTTAAGCGAATGGTACCGGGTTCGAGTCCCAGAGTGAACGTGAACTCTGAGACGCAGGTACATCCAGCCGATGAGCCCCAAATAGGAGGAAATGCACGTCCTAGATTCCACTGCTAGCCACTATCCACCATTGCTTACAAAAATTGTTTGATATAGTTTGTTTTTCATCAAAGTAACACATTATATTGTTAATGAAATAAAGTGTGTTATTTCACAATTCTATCATTTTCTATGTGTATGTGATTAGAATATGGTCAAACAAGAACGTGCCGCTACTAAAATTCAAAAATGTCTCCGAGATTATGTTGCACGAAATAAAATGGTAAGATTTCTAAACTTAACTAATCATTTGCATTTTGTTGATGTATATAATACCGTCAGTCGGTAACATTGCAGAACTTCCGACGTACATACATCAGTCCGAGTTTCCATATAACATTAGCATAGAGACACAATTGTTGATTCAAATCTTTTAATGGTAGTAAAAGTATAAGGAGTAATCGGAAAGATTAGGGTTTGAGTTTATTATTATTATTTGGATTTGATTTGTCAAATAATTTCGTCTATTCATCTGTACATAATATGGAATACAGTAAATATAATAAAGCACATAGAACTGGTAAGAAATAAGTATACAGATGTTATATCCAGACGAGAATAAATGAATAATAACCGTTAGGAATTATGTATGGACTAATGTTATACGAATATTCTTATTGTATGACTATTAAGTAACTATATTAAACGTATATTCATATTTCTTTCATTATGAGCTCTTATTTGACTTATCGACTATTATCATACGATTTACTATTAATGAGATATTCTTAATTAATTAGTCCCAGTTTCTCACAATTACAACCACTTTCTATCTGATATTGTATAACTGTTATTTTATGATATGATGTGATCTGATTTATTTGTATGTAAACTCAGTATGTTTCAAATATTATGATTCGTACCGTGGAAGCTGAGATTGGCGTTCTAGACTTGACAGTCAGGGTTTGGCGGAAGAAGGGCCAATCGAAACTTTAGACTTCTCGTGCTAATGTATGCATCATTAATTTGGTCGTGTAAGTCAATGTATCTAAATTGGGCAATCATATTTCTAGATAGTCATATAAGTTAAGGATATAACAACAGGTATAGAGATTCAGTGATTTAGTCTGTCAACATTTAATCATTTAAAACTGAAATTTGAAACCCGTATCTGATGATAAACATGTCACATTATCAAGTTTTGTTCTGTGATGATGAAGCTACAAAGGACAATTCTATCAACACGACTAAACTATCCAGTTCAGAAAACAAAACTTCATGAAGTGTTGACTTTCAACAAAACTAGTTCGTAAATTTAAACCGATCTCCTTACATACATTGACTTATTTAACTGAATTCTATTTATATATAACACCTTTCAACATCAAGAATTGAATGTAGTTCATTGATGAAATTTATTTCAAAAGTTACATTTGAATTTCATATCAAATTTATATTTTGTAGTGTTATGTCCTGATAAAGATAATAAATGGTAACTTTTGGGATCCATTTATGGATCAATACTATACGTATATTGTTATTATATAACTGTTAAGTGATTAAGCTATTCATACTCCTGTTCCTCTTATCATGAGCTTTATTTTGATTTATGAACTATTATTATACGATTCACCATTCTTGAGTTATGCACTGTTTATCGATTAATACCTCCTACATTCACATCCACTTTTGGTTAGATCTTCTACAAATGTTGTTTCCTATTTTATGGTACGATGTGGTCTGTATGGTTTCTATATAAACCCAGTATATTTGAAATACATGGTTCATATCACAGAGGCTGAGACTGATGTTCTGAATTTAACTGGTGGGGCTAGACCGGAAGCAGGACCGATAAGGACTCTAGACTGCTCGTACGTGTTTTACGCGTCATTGGTCCAATCGATAAATTACTATTCTCTAATTGGCGATATCATTACATTATACATTAACAGGGCACTCAAGCTACAAGTTATAACATGTAGATATCAATTTAATGACTAGTGTTACTTTATTATAAACATATTTACTTGGTTCCATCGTTCTTTTTCTTCCGTCCTTCTCTCTCTCTCTCTGATGAACATTCTTTTAATTTTCTAGAAACGTTACTTTATTGGATTATTGAATGAATTATCTAAACAATTAGATGATATAGTAAATAAAACTGGTTTCAATGTGGAGCATGAATTTGAACACAAATTATTGAAGTTACTTCAATGTTTCAATACATGCTATCGTAATAAAAGTCCGGAACAAAAACATCTTGTAAGTTAGGATGTATGTATTTTTGTTGTTGTTGTTGTTTGTGTAAAAGTCAAATATGAACTGAAAGGCTGTTTATATTCCATTTTGTTTACAATTCACCTTTTTTTCATGAATACAACTCAAGTAATAAAGTATGGATTTATGTTACCCAGCTTTGAAACACTTTTCTGTGAGGACCAATAGTAGTAATTTGGATCCTTAAACTGATGTAGATTCATTGAAATTGAAGCCTGAACCATAATGGTTGGAAGTTAATTACGCTGAACAGTAAGCCACTATAATCCACCAAATTGCTGTTAGAGGTGTAATGAAGGTTGTCACTTCTCGGTTGGCCATATCATGGAAGAATACTTCTTGAAAAACTTTAAAAGGAGACTGGATTAGTAGTGATATTGATGGCTTTTGAGCGTGTCTGTAGAGTACAAGACAACCGTCTGAGGCCGGTCACACACTACCTTTTAGCAAGTAGTTGTTGGTTAAAGGTTTAGCCATGAGACAAGGTGTAGTCTGCCATTTTCGAGGTATAAATCTTTTAAGTTCATCCTCCCTTTTTTGAGTGGTCCGAGAGATGGTGCGACACAGTTGCTAGAAGCGTTATCCGATATGGCTCAGAATAAAAGCCAGTGGCGATCCTGCTGTAACCTTTTACTTTCTTCATAAAGAGTGGTTGCTTCTTTCTTAACTGAAAGATCTCTTCTGATGGTACGTTTCCCTCTCCCCCATTATTATTGTTACTATTATTATTATTATTATTATTATTATTATTATTATTATTATTATTATTATTACACTACCTTACACTAATCTGGTCGTTATTGTTCTTTTTTTCTTTTACGGTCTTTATCTCCTTTTTTTCTCTTCCCATTCTGATAGTTTTGTATGGCGCTTACATATTTGATACCCTCTTGTACCAATATTTATGTGTTCAAATAAATAATAAATAAAATCCCTTTTTGGAAGGAAATATTGGTTCACATACTGTGATAATGGAGTATGACAACTTGAACCGACGTATATAAGTAAAAGTTCTATGTTGTAACTGACTGATCGCTGTTTGTTTGAAGGAAACATCCTGATACTGTCACACTTCAGTAAAGTTGGTATTATAACTTCTTCAATTCTTAGGTTTGCTACTTTTTAACATTACCGCTCTTCAGCCGACTATCCTGGTGTGATAAAACCTACAGGAACTAATTTTCCAACCAATATATTTCTACTAGGTCACTATGATATGATAGCCTGACAACACTACATCAAACTATTAACCATAGTCGACACCATAATCTACCGAAACTCACTTATTGAATACCTTTTAATCCAGTGAATCATTGATTTCAATCTTCGGTAAACCATTCCAAGGTAGATACTGATGCTTCCTACAATAATCAGTTCCAAATAGGAAGAAACAAGGGAACCTGCTGAAACCCCATTGACCACATACCTTTCAAATGTGAACATAAAGCAATGGATTTTACTGTTTCAGATTTATTCTAAGTGAAAAATTACGTCTGTTGACAAAATTCAAAGGGAACTACCATGGTGGGTAATTTATTTTCCTTCTAGCTTTCTTTGTTTAAGAGCAAGAGACTGTCACATTTGAATTTATGTATTACATGAATATGCGACAAAAATACTGTAGTATTTACAATTGGTTTGAAGACAGAAAAGATATCTATTTCGTCCTAGTCTGGAGCTCTTCAATAGTATGTGCTCAATTGAGTTACCACTGTATTAATTTCTAATTGATTCATTTTATTTCTCAAATATATATTTTTTATCAATTATCAAAATTTCCATAATATCCACCAAACTCTTTCTGACATTAATCAATATTTGTTCACTAGCGACGGTCTCCAAGTGGTATTTCCTGGAGTTCTAGTGAGAAGCAGTGACCAGTGGATTTCAACCATGTCTGATATGAGATAGTAACTCACTGAAGACAAAGGTGGATATGTCGCTAAATTTCGTGGATTAGTTGAAGTTAGACATTAACACCGTTGGATGCCGGCCGACTCAGTGGTCTAATGGCTAAGCGCTCGCGAGGCGGGCTCGTGGATACACACTACAGAGGAGTCCCACAATAGGACGAAACGGCCGTTCAGTGCTTCCAGGTTTTCCATGGTGGTCTAACTTCAATTGACTTATGATCTCAACAAGCAAATTATATATTTTTGGCATCTATAAAATAATTTTCTTGTTTTTTCTCTGTATTCATACCATAGTTTACTGTTTGTCGTTTATTATTGTCCAAACATGGAAAAGATGCACAAGTCAACTGGTTAACTAATGGTTCTGTTGATCATATTTTCACACTAGGAAATTCGTTATTAATCAACATCAAGTGAGTTCCCATGACGCTTTCTTGTTTTTACGTTGATTACGTCTTTGATCTGTTTACCCACTTTTGGTGCTTAGGGTACTTGTTTAATCTAGATTAAGACCTTGACGCGATACGCTGACCGGCTTAACTTTGAGGCTAGTACGCGTGAGTTCGAAGTGGGTTAGAGAGAAGGGAACTATTCCATTACCTGATTGGTGACAAGCACACGAGTGAGAGAAGACAATTAAACTGGAACACGAAACGATTTATTTCCAGTTCCGATCTGGTGCCTGTTTTCAGATCAGTGTAAAAACATACATGAATAAATAGATGACTAACCAGATCACAACGTACAATAATTATGAAAATACAATTATGTCCAAAACTGGAGATTATTAGCGTAGAAAATAGAGTACAGAATAATACGTTTAAATTACAATAGCTTTGGAACAAAAAGGGCTATGGCAGTAAATCATACATCAAACGAAAGCTTATGGATATGTGGAATAGACTAGGGACAAGATTAAATACTATTGTTTTACAAGCTTTGAATTAAATGAAATAACGTCCCCAAAAAATAGCTTCCGTAGTTTGTCAACGCTTCTTGTTTCTCTGTTCACATCTCTCTGCTACCTCAGTTATATTGTTCTTCGATCAAGCACATTAGGAGTTTTAACGAATCATCTAAGCTCATATTGACTTTATTCACATACTTATCTTTGTTCATTATAATTATATTTCAGTCGAATAATAATAATAATATCAGAAGGGGTCTTTTGGAGATTGCAGTAATTCCAATAGTTGAGATCATGAGTCAATTGAAGCTGGACCACAATGGAAAACCCCTTCTGATACTAATCAACATATGCTCACTAGTGACTAGCTTTAAGATGTATATCCTGGAGTTATAGTGAGTTCAACTGGGTCAGTTGTGAGATAGTAACTCACTGAAGACAATGATAGATGTGTCACTCGATTTCGTGGATTAGTTGAAGTTAGACATTAACACTGTTGGATGCCAGCCGGCTCAGTAGTCTAGTTGTTAAGCGCTCGCGTGCGACACTGATAAGTCCTGTGTTGGAATCTCGCGAGGCGGGATTGTGGATGTGCGCTACTGAGGAGCTCTATACTAGGACGAAACGGCCGTCAAGTGCTCTCAGGTTTTCCATAATCGTCTAACTTCAATTGCCTCATCATCTCAACTATTGAAACGATAATGTTTTAATTCTGCATGAAAAATTGGGAAGCTTCTTGGTGATCTTTAGATAGGACTTTTCATTGTGGAATTTGAGATATCTTGTATTGATTAGTAATATTAAGAGATTTTAATTAAACTTGTTTTTCCTCATCCATTCTACTTCTGGTTCAGAGAATTGATAATATACATTCTCGAACTGAGTTTCTATATCAATTCTGTTAGTGTATCTTCTTAGAATGTGAAATTTTAATCGAACCTAATGTGCTTCCATCAAGTAAAGACTTAATATGTTTCCAATAAACTTCCCAGGATTTTCAGGAATACTTTCGTATAGTTGATCTTTAAAAAGGGTTTTTGATTATGTTTGCTCAAGGTTTCGTACATACTCTTGTCTAGATCTCTCGGAAGAAATTCTGAAATTCAATTTCATGTTGCCTATTTTTCACTACTAGCCAATTTTTATTTATAGTTTATTCGACACTGTTTGATTCTGTAGTGAACGAAAACTGAGTACGGCAAACCAATTTATTGTTTTATGCAAAATCAAACAGTGCCTTTGTAAAATATGATGATCATACATTAAATACATTATTTGCATATCTTCTTTGAGTTGTCCTTTACATACTCCAGTATTCTTCTAATCCTGTTTTTATTCCGATCGCTTTCTGTTTTCTTCCCACTTCTCATAATTCCAATCTCTTTCTAGAAAGCATTTCACTTCCAATTCTTGCTACATACTACTTATGTCTGTCCGCACCACAATGCATGTATCCTAATAGAGATTGATTAGTTGTAGTTTCGAATATCAACGATTGGATGATAAAAACCCTTACATGTAAGAAAGTTACACGCTATCTGCATTCAGTGGTTTAGTTGAAAATAAACTAACATTTGAAGAGACAGGTACTGGGCCCAAGTCTCAGTGGCAACATAACCACGGAGATATTGTTACATTCATCTGACAATTCCCAAATGGGACAAAACTCACTGCCAGGATTCCATTTCCAAACACTATCCAAAGTCTATATTCTGTTTTAAACATATACAGCTCAGAAACCATAATCAACAATCCTTCTCATCCTATACAGTTTTCTAATATACAAACATTTATTTGTTATTTATTTATTTTAACACATAGATATTGATACAAGGAGGCACCAAATACATATGCGCCACACAAATCTAATTTGATTTGTGTGAGGGCTGTGATACTGCTCGGGTGCCTAAACCAAAGCAGGTGGTTTTCTTAGGGGGCCACACCCCGTAGCCTTTGATCTAAAGGTCTGATCCACAACGCAGTGGAGCAACGTAAGGAGATGCAGTCTTATGGTAGCTGCTGTCAATTAACTGGTTCATACGCCATTTGTTGCCCAGGATACTGGAGCCCATGTGCACCATTGGTTTGGAATCAGGGTTTTCCGACTCCCCTAGATGGACTTTCCATATCCATCAACCCGGTTAAAGCGCCGGACATTTGCTTTTCGTCCGCTCAATTTTGTGAACAACACCCTCGCCACGAGAAGGCAGTGAGTAAAACTTTCCTGGCAGAGGCTATATACGCGTGGCTATGTGAGAGCATACGGAGAGAGAGAGAACTGACTCTCCCCACTCTCGGCTATACCAAGGCCATATACAAATCATTTTACATGATTTAATTTCGCTACTGTAAAACACTAAAATCCCTTTTATTATTTCATTTTTTCCTTTAAAGATATTTAACAAAACTTCCATCATTAACAACATCATCAAACTATACATTACCGATTCGTGTATTAGAGGAATCATTCAACATTTTAATCGGAACTTGTTCATCTACAAAAATCTCTTTATATTCAAAACAACTATACTTCAGTATTGAAAGGATTTGTCGACATTTATCAAAGCATCATTATTTTAATCATTTGGCTTATTTTATGGATCAACAATTACCAACTACAACTGGTGGTTCCCTTAAAGATATCACTACACAATCACAAGTATTTGATCCTGTGGAATTTTTTAAATTACCAAAAACTCGTCCGTTTATTAATCTAATAATTGCACCGTTGAAATGTGCTTTTAACCTATCAGATAATGGTAGTCCATTTTCTGTAAGTGATAATTATTTTGTTGTTGATCCTTCAATGACATATAAGTATACTGATTGATGATTGAATATTCTATTTTACTTAATACGCTTAAAATTTGATACAATTTGATACTAAAACTAAGTATGCACTACTCAAAATAAAAGGAAAAAAACATTGTGAAAAAAGGTAAAACAGGAAAGGAAAGCTCAGTAAAGAAAAAAACAACAATAGGGAGATACAGTTTAGTTTAAAAAATGCAACCAAGAAGGACTTCTTTCAGTTAGTTAGGGGCGACAAGACCAAAATTTAGCATCGTCTATAAAGTCATAAACTTCTTGTCTGAGCCATGTTGGGAGATGCAGACTAGTTGGTTGGGGTCCGCGCGACTATCGTAATCAATGGTTGGAGATTCTGGGTGACATGGCTCAGAATCGATTACAATGGTGTAGGTGTGTACACTCTTTGTCTTCCTTTAAACTGTGAGATTAAAATTATTTTATACATTTCTTTCTGCAAATTAATTCTTTCTCCTTGTACCATATTCTCATATACAATCTTTTTATATATTAATACCAGTGAAGTAACTGCTTCTATGAATTCGTTGTTGTGCTTATGAGGTATGGCAACTTGGACCGATGTATATATGTGCCTCGTGCTACATTGTAGCTGACTGACTTCTTTCAGTTAAGGAAGTTCCTCACTTTTGTGGAGAATCCTTAAGTAAATAATATCAGGACAGCTACTGGCTTATATTCTGAGTCATCTTTGATGACATCTCAATCCCTTCAGTAATGCCATTTTTAAAACGACCTCAACCAGTTAGTCGTAATGGAACAACAGTTGCCAGTATTGTAAAGCTTTCTTTTGTGCCATAGCATCATATTATGAGTTGATCGCCTCGCTACTTTTTCCACCCAGTTCCAGTGTCGACAATTGATGCATTATGTGAAATTCATTAGGATGACATTCTTGACACATGCAAAGCACTGAAGCTAGTGTGGACTTATCGTCACGGTGACTGAACACACTTTGTTACACCTCCCACATTACTAATATAATGTTGTTAATGGATACTAGTAAACTTTCAGAGACAATGATAATTGAACAGAGAGTTGCCAAACATTCTCAGTTTGCGTAGATGCCTTCATGTTGTTTACGATCATATCTTAATTATCGTTTTATTAATGAAGGGCAATAAATTACTAGTAATCGACTGTGTAGTTAAATATTTATCTCACAGTTATACTTGTTATATACAGACTGTTTATATTTACAATGAAAAAAGTACACGTTTAGTGATAGTTGGTGTTATAATCCTCTATTATTCCAACCCAGCTATTCTTATTGCTTAGTATTCTTGGACACCAATTCACTCGACAAGTCCCGAAATCAGAACACGGTTGAACAGGAAAGAAATTATATTCCAAATAACAAGGGCAGATGGAAGTAAGAAGCACAATAAGAAAAACGTTAGTATGTTTATAGTTTTTACATGAGAAGTTTCTAGAGTGTTCTTCAAGCGTAGACTAGCGCTGATTGGATAAGGATTATCCAACATTAGCTGCTACCTTGACGCGGTGGTCGGGCTTGCCTATTGGGATGACCCAACCGAGCTATATTGGCTGGAAAATATGTTCCTGTAGGTTCTACCATGCCAGGCAGGTCGATTGGAGAACGGTAAGACTAAAGGCATCAACTCAAGGTCTGAGGGCGAAGTCGTACTGCTGACTGTAGAGAGGTGTGACAGCAGTAAGGTGTTTCCCTCAGACAACCAGCATGACAGCGATGCTGCCTTCCCACAAGGAGGGGTGGGGTTAGAAAAGGTCGACCCTAAAAATGTCACACCTCACCTTACCTCACGGATTTCCGTCTCCGGCGGTAAGGCTCTTTGAAGAACGGAGCTAACATGTCAAAAACCTCCCACAAAAAGGCCGTGCGCGACCCGCCTCAAGCAGTTGTCCCTTGGCCTCTGCGGTCACGCTCCCAGGTCGTTAAGGCCAACATTAATGCTTGTTATTTACTACAATCAACAAAATTGTTTATATTCTCTTCTCTTCTACCCGTTAACTAGAGTAAAGAGTACAAATTTGTATAGAGACTTTAGAAGAATCGAATCATATTGAAATTTATTCGATTATATGTAGATTTGGTAAATGTTAAGATCGATTTTTTTCCCTTCATACTTTATCTTTGAAAATGTCACATTCTCAACAAGGTAACATAATCAATCAACAAAATAAAAAGAAGCAGAGCTCTACTACTAGTATAAGTAATACTTGCTTAGATATATGAAGTATATTCAGATGATTAATGACTCCCAAGTGGATTCCACTAATATTATCCTGTGATATTCAATATAAAGAAAAGGAATTTTGTTCTATGCATATAATTTTCACTTGTCGGCTAAGTGAACTTCACAAATATTACAGTCCTATTGTATTTTCCTATTTTTTTCCTTCTCTATATGTAGAATCCAATGGTCGATTTGTATCGTGAACTTGTTTTCACATCATTAAATGATATTCTCATATCAACCATTGATGATCACAATACTTATATTATCGGTGAACGTGTCGTACTCAGTGTTGGTATGGAAATGTTCAAACTACCTAATCTACATCAAATTGTTATTCATGGATGTTTAACAGCGGTTGAGAATGAAAATAGCCAATTAAATACTGAACTACAACAACAACCACCATATAGTGGAACTATTTCATTGATTCCTTCTATCAGTAAGTACGTTGTAACATTTATATGTTTTGTTTTCACAATAATCATCATATGTAAATGTTTTTTGTTTGCTATCAAGAATTAGCATCGCTTGTAAATGTTATTTTATACATGTCTTTGGCGGTGGCTACTTGTTTGCATAACTATCTGTTAGATTGATGTATAGTCTTCGCTCTTCTTCAATAGCTCTGTAGTTCATCACTGTTCATTAATTATCCTGTTCTTTGCTCTTAGATTTCTTAACACTATGCCGTAAACTATATGTTGGGGCTTCTATTTTTGTAACCCATTTGTTATTATCTACGATTTGGGATTTAATCCATTTGGATCTAAGGTAATTTCTAATCACAAACTTTTAAGATCTCTTCTAGTATGAACGCAAAATAATGCTAACTCTTTAATGCATCCACTGATATGTGACAATTCTTTGACGTTAATAATCCACAAGTTAATAAGCAATAAAGAGGATTGACCACTCAGAATATTCCGAACATGAGTAGAACAATTATGTATATATGGCGACAAAACCTTGGGACATAGGAGACTCAGCATATTAAAGGGGACAACAAAATCAATCAGAAAGCAAAAATGATCACACTTATTATTAATAATAATAATGAGTTAACCTACTTTAAAATCAGACAAGTACTACTAGATAAAGCTCTGACATTTTATACAATCCATGGGTCGCGTGTTTCTACAAGCCACACTATTCATACTTCAAGTAATTAAATATGTGACTGCAACTTCTGTAGTCTCATACGTAAGGGTATTACTTTGGGTTCGAAAGGGACGGTTTGCATTTCTCAACTATTTCTCAGCTGATAGTAGTCTGTGAAGTGAAAGGTACTGGAGTTACGCCCCGTAAAATGTTTGTAGTCTTTTATTGAAATAATTGGTTATTATCCTTTGGAACTGTACAACCATTTCAGATTTATTTATCATATCTGGCAAGAGTGATGACTGACTATACTGATTAGTTTACGCAGAACCACATTTAGGTACGGCTTATGAGTTCTAGTAAGTAGATATGAGTGATCGTTCGGTGCAACTACGCTCTGACAATCAGTGACCCCTGTAAAGATTTCAAGTGAGTTTTCTAATAATCTGGTAATCGTCAATATGAACTCTACGTTGGATACTTTTTTATCGACTTTCTTTCACTCAGTTAAGTCACTGATTATTCTACAGTATATGCTTGGAATGCAACTGTATTTGGAATCAAGCATGTGCTTTTGCGTTATAGCGGCGCTGAAAAATTTAAGGGATATAATTAAATAAAGCTAGAGCAATTTTCCAGAAAAAATAATTGTTTACTCATTGGAATTTGAAGAAAACTGTCATTCCCAGGTATCCTGACACATAAATAAAATATGTTGTCCATCCGAAGAATAGTTTAGGGAATGCCACTATGTTTTCGGTGTCTTTTGAAGTTATGGCTGCTAGAAAATGCATTCCAGCATGATACGAATATAGCTACCAGCGAGAGATACTGAGACAGTCTACGCAATAATTATGGACAGTGGACGGTGACGATGCCGAAAAATAAAGCGGACGACAGTTCTAGGTAACCTTAGATTGTTGTTGAATGTTATCAAGAAGAATCAAAAGTTGATTCCAATCTATTTCACACCAAATGTGCTTATTCACTCTCTCCACCTACTCGTTTTCAGTTATGCTATATTATTGACCTAAATTATTTTATCTTCCATGTAAACATACTACTCCTAATCTTTCCATCTAATTCCTTGTAGTGAGTAGTAAGGTTATGTTGTGGAGTTTATCTGTATGTATTAGTATAACTTTTCCCACTCATAGGGCACTTATATTTAGTAGTTTCACTTAAATTCTTGCAATCACAAAATACTTATACTTAAATTTTGTGCTTATAGTGGTCGACTGTTGTTTGCGATCAAATGACTAATCGTCTGCTTTTCGA
Organism: Schistosoma margrebowiei; assembly: GCA_944470205.2. Taxonomy (NCBI): domain Eukaryota; kingdom Metazoa; phylum Platyhelminthes; class Trematoda; order Strigeidida; family Schistosomatidae; genus Schistosoma; species Schistosoma margrebowiei. Next base: position 4,279,526 of record OX104024.1, read on the forward strand.
GCTACTCGGGTTCGACTCCTCACATACCGCGTTTTGGAGCAGTGGGTGGCTCAATGAGTGAGGTGTCTAACTTTTAGCCGCCAAGTTATAGGTTTGAAGATAGCTGCATTTACTGTGGTCCGGTCTACCAGGTAGTGGTATCACTTTGTCTCTCACATGTAGAGTGTAACCCAGTGCCAAGTGCACGAATGTATATCTTATCTGTGCTAACGGGGTGTGCAAACTTGAAACGACTGATAGATGTACCAGGTTCTAGGTTGAGTATGACTTACTGATCGAATGAAGTATTTGATGAAAGTAAATATCCCAAAACTGTTTTTAAATCCATCCATTGATTTTTATTGTTAAAACAGATTTATTACACCTTTTTGTGACTGTGGCTATACCTGGCATGCTAGTAAAATGTGATCCAACCACAACCACATCAACTGTCCATACAGCCGAGCCATCAATGATACAAGATACTGATGACGATGATAATCATGAAGAAGTAGTGACAGAGGAAGAAGGAGGTGACGAATCATTGCCAGCTCTGTTAGCTACTGAATCTTACACACATTATACATGGTCTGGTTCACCTTTAGAAGCTGCGATAACGATACGTTTTATTGCTCGGATCCTTATGAGTTGTTTAACGGAACGTCATCTGCCTATTGTTCGTCCGATTACTGATCCTAAGCCGTTACAACTACGAAGTGGACAAGGAGAAGAATTATCAGATGACGACGATGGTGATGATGACGACAACAAGATTAATGATAATCATAATAGAATGAAGGGAGTGGAAATCAATGATCAGGAAATGAACATGTCAGCTGAATTCACTAGAAGTACTAATAACTGTAGCCTTATTTCAGAAGCTGTCTCGTTTCAACCAGTATGGGTATATTTCTTATCTTTGTTTCTCTTTTGTCGAAAATGTGTGTTTTTGTCTTTGAAGTTTTGGTTATGTAGTTATATTGTCTTTAATATTGGTGAATGATTTAATTGAAACTGCAGTCAGTTCATATTTATGATACGTTGAAAAAAGTGGATAATTATTTATATTTTTGACTAATTAAAATGCTTCGGTTCGGGTACCCGGGCGGTATCCTAGCGCTCACACAGATCGATTGATTTATGTGGCACATATCTATTTGGTGCCTCCTTGTACCAATATTTATGTGTTTAAATAAATAATAAATAAATTCAAATGCTCTGGTACGGCCGAGAGTGGGGAGAGTCCAATCTCCCTCCCCGAAATGCTCTCATATGGCCACGTGCATACGACCACTGCGTTCTCGCGGCAGAGCTGTTCTTTACGAGATTAAGAAAACGAAAAGCTAGTGTCCGGCACTTTAACCGGGTTGGGCACTCGGACAGTATCACAGCTCTCATATAAATCAAATGACTTATGTGGTGCATATATTGTTTAGGAATACTATAAGAGTTTCGTGAATTTTTTTAAAAACATTAACCAAATTTAGTTTTGTATTCTCGGCTTTGTGTCACACTATTTATGTGTAAGAACCATTGATACTATTCTGATGGTCAGACCAATTTATGCGGAGCGGGGTTCGAACCTATCACATTGGTAGCATCATATTGTTACATTACTTTTAGTAGATCTAGAGGCTTAAAATGTCTCAAGAACACTAATAGATAGTATCTAACATGCTAGATAATCTGGTCAGCAATGATAAATACACCATACAGTTTAAACGACTCATCTTCATTGTATCATTCCTAGCAAATAAACTTATTTTATAGTTTTTGAGGAATACATTTTAACCTTTATGAATTCAATGAAAAATTTTACTTTAAAGTAGTCAATTTATGGATAAGCATCGAATTTTGGCGATTCCATTCATTAATAACCAAATATTAAGTTTTATAATTCATTTTGAATTTAACCTACTATAGTCCAACCTCTCTTCTAAGTACTACCGATTTATCAACACAGCTAATATAATAAATATTAAGGCATCTATTCATTTGATTCATATGCCAATATAGAAGAGGTTAACCAAATTCATTACTAAATATTAACGATGGGAAAACCTGAAGCCTTAATACTAATAATAAGAGGTCATGTGGGACGGTGGCTTAGTAGTTAGGGTCCTCGACTTCTGGCCTTTAGGTCCCTGGGCTCGAAACCTTATCTTCTTACTTCGGTTTGGTCAACCGCGTAGTATCATAAGCCCTCTCACTTAGAATGTGATTTATACCTAATCGACTGGTGAATGAGTCAATTAATTAGTCAGTTTTCTTTATAGATGTTGTACACATTGAACCAGTTGTTGGATTTCTTGACTTGGTATCTTATTACACAACACGTTAGTATATAAGACTATAGGTATTGCTTTGAATTTTCTATATGAACAACCCCAATACTATGCAGATATATAACTATATCATGAGTTCCAAATTAGACGAAACGTGTGTTATTCATCTCACTATTCAATGCTTATTGATATGCAGATAAATCTTAAGGGCACTTATCATCGAGTCGCCTATCTAACAGGTTGTTATTTCATATCTCTCTTTGTTTATCATCGTTTAACCAGTCAGTTATTATCAACAACCATTGCATTATTTAGTGAAGCTCATTGCGTACATAATACACAAAGAATATCTGTGACTTGTGAATTTAATTTGTTGCCTTATTCATATCAGAGGGGTTTTGTGGATATTATAATAATTTCAATGGTTGAGATCATGAATTAATTGAAGCTAGACCACTATAGAAAACCTGAAAGCACTGGACAGCCTTTTCGTCCTATTGTGGGACTCCTCAGCAGTGCGCATCCACGACCTCGCCTCGTGAGACTCAAACCCAGGACCTATCAGTCTCGCGCGCGAGCGCTTAACCACTAAACCACTGAGCAGACCAGCATCCAACGGTGTTCATGTCTAACCTCAACCAATCCACGAAATCGAGCGACACATCCACCGTTGTCTTCAGTGAGTTACTATCTCACAACAGACCCTGTGCTTACAGGTTTTCCATGGTGGTCTAGCTTCAATTGACTCGTGGTATCAACCATTGACATATTTATTTCCCAGTTGAACACTTGCACACTCAAAAGGTATTTTATGTATATATCATCCTCTTTGGTTAAGATTTTATAGTTATAGTTTCTGACTCAGATTCTAATGGATAGTTGTCAAATTAGCCAATAGGTAATCAGAATCCAAGCATTCATCTATACTGTATTATAAAGACGAATGAAAAAGGTTTATGAGTAAACATTGGTTAACTTCCACTGTTTTTGTTTTTAGGCTAGTCAACTGACAAAAATATCTGCGTCACTAAGTCATAGTTTACCGGCACTAGCAGCTAGCTCATTGTCTACCCTGGAAAATTTCAATAGTGATTTGGATAATCCAGATAAATTGGAATTAATTCGTTCTTCATCATATCTACATTATTGCCTTTCTCAAGTATGCGGTCTGTCTAGGACATCATTAATACGGTATGTAAAATCATTTAATTAATATTTTGTACTCATTTTAGACTCATATATTCCGTACACTTAGAATCATTATTACACAATTATATTGACAATTTGTAATCAGATTATTGAACTGACTAGTTTTGAGGATTTAGTTTCATCGATATAAGGTGCTTTACATATTCTATGTCAGTTTTAACTTTTCATTTTTCGATGTCATTTGTCTCGATACTGTATTTTTCACATGACCTCTGCAAATAGATATTCCCAGGTTATTAGTATTTTATCATCCACACCTTTGAAACGTGTATTAAGACCATGAAGTGAGTAATTTTGAGATTATACATAGAGTACGAGATATAAAGTAGCAAATCAGTTGATTAAATTCTGAATTTTCACCAATATAGGTACCTGAGACCTATATCGTCACACAATGCCCATTCGTATAGGAATAGGTTTCAAGAAAGCTACGTGCAGCCGTACATGGAAATTTAGCACCAATTCGTAAAATTCTTGATTTTTAAACTAATCTGTGCTGTTAGATACAAACTACCTAGTTGGGATCCATGATATGATCGTTACCAATAATTGGAATGGTTAAATGACATATCTCAGAATTATTCACAATTTTACAGATGTTTTTTGTTTCAAAATACTTTTAATTTTCACTGCGCAAATTTATCTTACCTTTTCTTATTCAATTACATTATTTATACCTAATCGTTTCTATGACCATTAATGGATAATGTCACTATTTGTCCAGCCTTCAAATACCCTGGTACGGCCGAGAGTGTGGAGAGTCAGCTCTCCCTCCCGAAATGCTCTCATATGGCCATGTGCATACAATCACTGCCAGTAAAGTCTTACTCACCGTTTTCTGACGGCAGGGGGTTTACTAACGAAATCGAGAGAACGAAAAAAGAATGTTCGGCACTAACCGGGCTTCGGCTTCAATAGAACAATGAGAAGACGGAGTTTATCTGAAAAATATGATGTATTTGGGCTATACATTTCGAACAATCTGGTCACACATATACCTGTCAAGGCATTTTTATATGAAAATTAATAAAGGTCAATTAAATAAAAGTTCAAGTAAAATAACAAAAGGGGAGAGAAAGAATAAGAAATTGTCGCGTTATCCTAGGCGATAGAATGACTTAAGGATTACCAAGGTAAATTCAAGGTTACGACAAATCGCTTTTGTACACATAAAGGGGGTTTAAATTTACGAATAGCCAAGGCTTCAATAAACTTAAGAATTCGACCTTGACAATTTCTATACAATGTTCTAAATGCTGTATTAATGTCAATTTTGTGTCCCGTTTCAATTATATGTTTTGCTATCGATGAACCTAGTTTCCTAACTCCCACATTGATCGGATCATTTGAAACACGTTGATTTTGAAGCCATCTAGGCACATGTTGATTGACCCTTGATTGCACTGTTCGATTACTCCTCCATATGCATGTATGTCCACACAAACATGTAACCGGGTTAATGAATATGGAGGATCCACCTATGGGAGTTGGAAAATTCTGATTCCGAACCAGTGGTGTACATGGGCTCCAGTATCCTGAAGGAACAAATGGTGTATGAACCTATTGTTGGTCCCCGACCGAAGCTGCTACCTTGACGCGGTGGTCGGGCTTGCCTATCGTGATGACCCAACCGAGCTATATTGGCTGGAAAATATGTTCCTGTAGGTTCTACCATGCCAGGCAGGTCGATTGGAGAACGGTAAGACTAAAGGCATCAACTCAAGGTCTGAGGGCGAAGTCGTACTGCTGACTGTAGAGAGGTGTGACAGCAGTAAGGTGTTTCCCTCAGACAACCAGCATGACAGCGATGCTGCCTTCCCACAAGGAGGGGTGGGGTTAGAAAAGGTCGACCCTAAAAATGTCACACCTCACCTTACCTCACGGATTTCCGTCTCCGGTGGTAAGGCTCTTTGAAGAACGGAGCTAACACATTAAAAACCTGTCACAAAAAGGCCGTGCGCGACCCGCCTCAAGCAGTTGTCCCTTGGGCTCTGCGGTCACGCTCCCAGGTCGTCAAGACCAACACTAATCCAATTTCCTTTTCAGGTTCCTCAAGAAATACCCTTTCACGGTGTGGGCAGCCGGGAAGTGACATCAGCCCTGATAGCCGTAACAGCACACGAGACCAAGTTGGTCACATTCAAATCCTTCCTACACCTCCCAATACCTCTCTTATCTCCATGACTAACCCTCCTCATGTCCCTTTATCACCTCGCACCGCTAGGGCAAACGATTCGAGTATGTGGAACTCTATTTCTGGTCTCCTGAAACCACGCTCTAAACTACACGTAGGAGCTTTTAACGTACGAACACTGTGCCAAATAGGACAGCAGGCTCTTAGCTAGGACTTTAGAATCCCGCGCCATCGATGTGTGCTGCGTCTGCGAAACGCGCATACAAGATCCGAGTAGCGTCCTTCATTTGACCTCACCATGCCAAAATAAAGAACCGACTCGATTTACGCTTCGTGTATCTGGAAGCCCTGCTTCTGCTTCCCGTGACCTCGCCGGCGCAGGTATAGCATTGAGTCCCAGAGCAGAACTAGCTCTCTTAGAGTGGATCGCAGTAGACAGCCGTTTGTGTGCTGTCCGACTGAACGGAACAGTAAGAATCCGGAAAGATAGGGACACCCGTCGTTGCCTCTTCGTCGTTTCTGCCTATTCTCCCACAGACTGCAGCTCAGATGATGTAAAAGACGAGTTTTACAAAAAGCTTTCCGACCTTCTCCGAAAAGCTAGGCGCTATGATGTAGTAATAGTGGCCGGTGAATTTAATGCTCAAGTAGGTAAACTAAGCGATAGGGAAAGACACCTAGATGGATCTTATGGTATCGTGGCTCAAAGAACAGATAATGGCGACCGTCTGTTGCAGCTATGCTCAGATAATCGCCTGTTCCTTGCAAATACTAACTTTAAGCATAAGGAAAAACATCTTTTAACATGGCGACCCCCTAATTCGTCCCAACGTTGGACCCAAATAGATCACATCGCTATCAGCCACCGATGGAGGGGCTCGATAGAAGACTGTCGCTCATTCTGGAGCACATGCTTAGATTCAGATCATGCTCTAGTGCGAGCGCGTATTTGCTTGCGTCTTACTGGACGTAGGAAAGACGCTGCAAGGAAACCTCTTAGGGGCCTACTTAATGATAGTCAAGCTAAGAGTATATTTCAGGAACAACTAGGAAAACAGTTAGGCAGCCATGTATGTGATGCCCACCCCGAGGCAGCATGGAATGATATCCGAAAAGCTGTGGAAACAGCAGTGATATCTGTTAGTAAGGTAAACCAGAAGGTTAGAGAGCAACACTGGATTTCAGCAGCATCTATCGCACTGATAGATGCTCGGAAACTCATTCCACCTGGCTCTGAACATAGTGAAGAGCGGAGTCAGCTTAAGCGCAAACTGACAAGAAGTCTACGCAATGATTGCGAACAGTGGTGGGTAGCGAAAGCAAGAGAGATGGAAAAGGCAACGGCAATAGGTAATAGCAGACAATTGTTTAGACTCGTTAAGGAAACCGGAATTAGGAACCCGACTATTAGCCAAACAATCTCAGAGAAAGATGGACATATTATTCATTCTCAATCCAGGAGATTGGATCGATGGGCAGAACACTTCAGGGATCAGTTCAACTGGCCTTCAGCCACACTTCGGTTTCCCACGATCCCCAGTCAACCTGAATGGCAAGTTAATGTAGGTCCTCCGTCTCTTTACGAAGTTGAACAAGCCATAGGAAATCTGAAACGAGGGAGAGCAGCAGGCCCTGACAGATTTACCCCTGAGATTTTTAAGGATGGTGGTCCAGTATTAGCAATGAGATTAACCGAGGTCTTAGGTAGAATTTGGGAACTGGACGTAATCCCATCTGACTGGTCTCAATCACTGATTGTGCCAGTTTATAAGAAAGGACAAAAGTCCTCTTGTGACAATCACAGAGGAATCAGTTTGACTAATATAGTGTCTAAAATATTAGCTTCAATAATACTTCGACGCCTAATCAAAGCTCGTGAAGAGCAGACTCGAGAAAATCAGGCTGGTTTTCGACCTGGACGTGGTTGTATAGATCAGATATTCACACTACGTCAGGTTCTAGAACACAGACACACATTCAGACGCCCCACAATGGTGGTATTTCTCGATCTTAAGGCGGCATTCGACTCTGTTGACCGTGAGGTTCTATGGCAGTGTTTGTCACTGAAAGGAGTACCAAAGAAGTACATTAACCTTATTCAGGCTCTCTACTCGAACACAACTAGTAGAGTGAGAGCTTATGGCGAATTGTCATCAGAATTGATTACATCAAGTGGTGTTCGTCAGGGCTGTCCACTCTCCCCATTCTTGTTCAACTTAGTCGTTGACGTACTTTTAGAGATAACACTCTCCTCATCTAAATTTCCAGGGGTTGAACTTCTATCGGGAGGTTCACTTGTTGACTTAGAATATGCTGATGACATAGTTTTATTTGGTGAAGACGCTGACAAAATGGAGAGTCTTCAGACCACTCTAAGCAACAATGCAAGCATGTTCGGGATGCGATTCTCTCCCTCGAAATGCAAAATGTTGCTTCAGGATTGGGTTACATCGACACCCGAACTAGTGATAGGGAGTGAAGTAGTTGAGTGTGTCGACCGCTTCACTTATCTTGGAAGTCTCATCAGCCCTTGTGGTCTGGTGTGTGACGAAATCTCAGCACGGATACAGAAGGCTCGACTAGCATTTGCTAACTTGCGTCATTTATGGCGTAGGCGAGATATCCGTCTATCAACCAAAGGACGGGTTTACTGTGCAGCAGTACGTCCCGTCCTACTTTATGGCAGTGAAACATGGCCGGTAAGAGTAGAGGATATTCGTAGGTTACTAGTATTCGATCATAGGTGTCTTCGAAACATTGCTCGTATATCATGGGACCATCGAGTAAGTAACACAGTTGTTAGGAAACGGGTACTAGGTAAGGATGGCAAATCAATTGACGAAGTGGTGAAACTTCATCAGTTGAGATGGCTGGGACACGTGTTACGTATTCCCAACGACCGACTGCCTCGACGTGCGATGTTCAGTGGTATGGGAGGAAGTTGGAAGAAAGCTAGGGGCGGCCAGACCAAAACATGGCACAAGTCGAAGTCACTGACAAGTGGTCTGAGTCATGTTGGTAGGTGTAAACTACCTGGTTGGGGACCGCAAGATGATAGCAACCGATGGTTAGAGACCCTGAATGACATGGCTCAAAATCGTTTGCAATGGCGCAGGTGCATTCACTCCTTGTGTTCTCCCAAATTCTAATCTTCTGAATTCTTCATGTCCCTTTTTTTCCTCTTTCCAAATTTATTTCACTGAATTATACTCTTTAAATAACATCTCCAAACACTAATCTTCTCGATCACTGCTTACACTCTTGCTATCTCTACCACTACGGGATTTGGATCGACAACTGCATCTCTGTGTTAAGGTGGTGTGGCAACTCGAATTGTTGTACGTAAGTACGAAGTTCTACGTTGTTACTGACTGACTGACTATTGTTGGTCACCGACTACCATGGGATTGCATCTCCTGACGTTGCTCCACTGTTTTGTGGATCAGACCTTTAGGTCGAAGGCTCGGGGTGTTGCTCTCTTAGAAAACCATCTGCTTCAGTTTGGGCACCCGGGCAGTATGACAGCCCGCGCACAAATCAAGTGACTTGTGTGGTGCATATGTATTTGGTGCCTCCTTGTACCAATATTTATATCTGTAAATCAATAACTATTTCTTCAACCCTGGTAATTTATCTTGTAATCCTTTTGAAAACTTTAACCAATCTACATGTTTATGTTAGGTTCTATGTTTTTGTTGTTGACTAATTGATATGCTATATTTAATGCTTATTTAATAAATGATTATCTTTTTTTAATTTGGATTTGTTTTTACCTTTCATCTTCTTTTGTCTTTATTCTTTTCAGCATTAACTCTATTTATTCACAATATCCAATCTATTTACGTTGTTTATGGAAATTAATTGAAAATACTAAATGTTCAGATAAATCAACATTAAATTATTCAAATACCAATATGTCTACATTGCTTAATATTTTATGCTCGGGTGAATTACCTACACATTTAGTGGAACTTCAAAGGTTAGTTAGTTAATCCATTTAGACTACTGTCAATATATTTACAAGTAAACGAATTTCATTAATTGTTTAAAAGAATGTTGTAACCTCGTATGTGCTGGGATCATCGGGTAAGTAATAGTAAGGTTATGGGGCAGGGTATTAGGGAATGACGATGGTAAATCAGTTGGTGGGGTTTTGAATCTTCATCGTTTGAGATGGTTGGGCCACGTGTTATGTCTGAACTACGATTACTATGACGTGCAATACTGATTAGTGTTGGGGATGGCTTGAAGAAAGTTATGGGCGGCCAAACGAAAACGTCGCATCACTCCTTGAAGTCACTAACTTCTGGTATGAGCCATGTTGGTAGATGCAGACTACTTGGTTGGGGTCCGTGTGACTATCGTAACCAATGGTTAGAGACTTGGTGACAAAACAGCTGTTACGTCTTAGTGTATCTCCTTAACAGTTCACACACTTCATCGGGAGTCTAATCCAGGAGTTTCAGATATGGCGTTGAACATCCAACAACTAGGACTGCTTTGCTGGTGTCCACTAGTACCGTTTTCATGTCTGTGGACTCGGAACAGCATAACAATCATCCATGTTGGTAATGGAACAGCTGTCACTGTTGACTATGAATATTCATCGCGCTATTCCGCACTTGATGGAACTTGGAATGATGTTATTGGATTTAATTACTTCAACAGTTGTCTAGTCTCTGAGAGGTCCGAAGTTCCTGAGTTCGATACCTAGTGCGGTTTCGGGTACTCACTTTCAACGTGTTCTACATTGGGACAAAATAGCTGTTCAGTGTTTCACTGGTATTTTATGTCATTCCAAATATTATCAATTTGTCATGAACAACACCTGTAGGTCAAACCAATCTCTTCAAATAACCTATTTATTTGTTTATTTGGACAGTTATCTTCCACTGATATTTACATTTGCTGACTGTCTTCATCATCGCTTATTATGTTTAACGGATTCGGAAATCTGTGACATCTCATCGGAAGTGAACTACACCAACTGCAACGATTATCGTCATCCACAACCAATCAATAATAATAGTGAACCCTCACGAGGAGGTTGTGGTTTTCGTGCTGATGAATTATTACAAGTTGGTACAAGACTTCGTGATCTTATGCTCGGTCTAATTGATTTGTCACATCCTGATCAAGTGCCGAAACAAACTCGTAATTTACAATCAGATACACATTGTGCAGAATCAATGGAACAACCAAATTATGGTGCAGTATTACGTAGAATAGAACAATGGGTCGAAATAGCCGACCTTGGCAGTTCACCTATTAGTGATCTAATGATGCGAAATTATACACAATGGGTAAAACATTTTCTTAAATAATATAATAATACTTTACTATTACATTTTCGTGGATTGTCATTAACAAATACTTTGTAAACCATTCCGTACAAGTTCACTTGTGAATTTATCAACGAGCATTATACCACAAGTCAAGCAATAGTGCTCTTGACTCTTAAAAGTATGACTCATTTACCAAATATACATTTGGATTAACTTAGCTGTCAAAGTCGTTAATTATGGACCTAAATACTACAACTCTCAATCGCATTATTATTAGATCCTCACCACCTTGAGTTTGTCTAATCCTAATTCATGAAATTTATTATTTCCTTGTAAATATATGTTAATGGGTCTGTATATTCACCAGTAATTATACTCACTTTTCTTCTCTATAATAATGTATGACGTTTTCTACTCACGTAACTTATCTGTCTTCTACTTCTTTTTAGTTTCCTTAGCTGAAATATAATAGTGACACTAAGGGGTTGTGTAGATAAGTAATATATTAAACAACCGGACAACTGAAGAACTTGTCTTCCGGGGACGTTTAAGAATTTTTTAAATAATGGAGATGACTATAGAAAGAGTTTAATAACATGTATTCAGAATATTTTCACTATTGAGAAATTTGATGTACCGTATACTTTTCAAACGAAGTGTTTTATAACTTCAGCTCGTGTATTTATTGTTAGTGTATATACACGTAGACAAATGTGAATGAAAGTTATGTAAAGCGAAAACGCTTAACAAGAGACTGGATAGCTCCGTAGCAATGTCTTATATTGTGAACCTGAGTAACGTGAGTTTGAATCCCACAGGCAGTATCACTTCCCTCAATATTGTAGGCAAATCCTACTGATAAGTACGAAACCATGCATCGAGCAGTGTTTCCGTTCGACTACTTTCAACTAGTACATTATATCCACTTGTTGTTATTTGCCTTAATATTCATACTTGTTTATTAGCTCTTTAACCAGGCGCAAATACATGTACTTGGTCTTGATCCACGCTCTAAGTTTGAGGGCTACTAATACTGAGCGGCTGGTTAAACCGAAGTAGGTGAGGTATGTTTGAACCTAAAACTTAGTAGCTGAAAGTTGAACGTCCTAACCGCTAATCCATTTCTCTAGATTTATGCAGAATTGTGTGTGTATTTATGCATATAGCTGAATTTAACAATTGATTACTCTCTCATTCTGTATGTATAAAACTATTGTTTTTTTCTTTCAGTCGATACCGGATTTTCGTCTTTTACTATATTGTTGGTGTAGTTTACTGCGTCGAGTTGAACGGTTAGTATTTCAAATCTATGATTGGGATCGTCGTTGTCGACGTCAACAAGATACTAGTCTGCCTATCTACCTTTTACAAAATCCACAGTCCACAACGACAACAGCTTCTACAAATGCATCATCTACATTTTCATCATCATCCTCATCAACTGGTATTGCATGCGTAACCAATTCATCACGTCTACCACTTGGCACACCAAGTGTTAGTCAAACATTTTGGTTGAAAGATAACTTATTTGATTTATTAAATACTACAGAATCGCAATCTTCATGGTTTGAAAATCAAGGTTATCAAAATACATTGGCATTAGCTGGTGCACCGTTTGGTTATTATAGTATTTTGAATCCAGATCGAAATCAAGGTTGGTGTAGTATCATTTATTTGTTATAATATTTTGATTAGAGGCATCATTGACTGAAGTTAGTTAAATAATCATTGAAAACCAGTAGGTAATTAACAGCCGTTTTGTCCTAGTATGAGATTCCTCAGCAGTACCTATTCAGAATTCCACTGAGGATTGAATTCGAAGTTTTCTAGTGAGAAGTCGTGACTGCTAGAGTTTAGATATGTAGAGAGTTAAACTGATTAAAATTATAAATGTGAATCATTTGTGTCAATGCAGTGGTCGGCCTGTTAAGCTCTCGCTGCGTGATCCGCGAAGATTTTTTACAGTAATTAGTTATTTGAGAACTCATTGATTAATTAGTTAGTTATCTTGTCCTGAGTAATGATCACCTATATCCAACTTAGTACAAACAACTTTCAATCCTTAAAAGGATTCGATTGTGACCTATCTAGCTCTCAGTATGTAGATGTTTCTGACATTCAAATTGAATTAAGCGGGTATGAATCCTACAGGGATTATCGATTTCCTTAAGTTTACAGGTACAACTTATTGAATAGAACCAACTAACATAAGACTCTAGGTATATTAAAGAAAAGCATTCTCTCAATTCCCTTCAGCAATAGAATGATACTTCTAGTACTCTTTTTGTTTATCTTAAAATGTTTCTATAGCAAAATAATTTCTAATACATATTGGTTTGTCTGTTTTTCTTTTATAAATGTCAGTGGTACTAGAATCATTTTCTTTATCCAATCGTCAAATACGTCAAGTCTTATTATTGAAAAAAGTTCCATTTGTTATACCATTTGAAAAACGAGTTAAAGTAAGTACAGTGTGTATGTAATGTATATTATTGGTTGCCTATTCATTACATTGTTGTCATTGATTTAAGCTATTCACCTCCAAATGCCCTGGTACGGCCGAGAGCGGGAAGAGTCCGCTTTCCCTCCCGAAATGCTCTCACATGGTCACACGTATATAGCCTCTGACAGGGAAGTCCCACTCACTGCCTTCTCGTGGCAGGGATGCTGTTTACGAAAATGAGAGGACGAAAAGCGAATGTCCAGCGCTTTAACCAGATTCCCAACCAAACCGATGGTGCACATGGACTCCAGTATCCTGCGGGAACAAATGGCGTATGAACCACTTGTTGGTCACCGGCTTCCATGGGACTGTATCTCCTTACGATGCTCCACTGCCTTGTAGATCAGACATTCAGGTCGAAGGCTCCGGATGCGACTCCCTAAGAAAAGCACTTGCTTCGTTTTGGGCACCAGTGCATTATCACAGCCCTCACACATATCGAATGAGATTTGTGTGGCACATATGTATTTGGTGCCTCCTTGTACCAATATCCATGTGTTAAAATAAATAATAATAAATAAATAAATTCTAATTATTATTATTACTTAGTGTAAATCTATTGTTCTACTTGTTTATTATTCAAGTGCCCAACCTTAACATCGATACAATGATCTTCATTAGGTCTGTTTAGTTTTCTCTGATTAGAAGATTGACATCAGTTTCCTCAATTTTGTCGATGAAATTTACTGATTTTTTTAGTTGTTCACAAGTATTACTATCAGGGATTAGTTGGTTGTCGTATTGTTTGGAACGATACTTAGAACCAAATTGTTGCTCCAAGTTGAGAGTACATGAGTCGGTAAATGTGTTACTTCGACAGCAAATGAATTAATAACATAGTGTTTACGAATTATGACCTTCCTCTCTTTGTGAATATCGCAGATCATATAAGATGTTATTAACCGAGCACAATATTGAATAAAACCATTGATAATAATAACAATAATAATACTTGGCTTAATTCCAAAATTGTGTGGCTTGTTAATCCCATCACTCGTACGTTCAATCCCAAATTGATGGTTCCGGGGTTTAAATCTATTACCAAATGGGTTGAAAAGCAAGTGCTTTAATCCTCTGTAATCTCGGTTGCTATGTTAAACCCATATAACTTATTCCAGCTTCTGAGTGGACAGGCCAATTTATTCATTCTTCTTGAGTTACGTCTTGATCTTTTTTAATTATTCACTTATCAACATTGACTGTTTCTATATGAGTGTATATATATGTGTGTACACATCTTATCCTATTCGTCACATGGCTGCAACTTGTTTTTGTATGACTAAATATCGATTAACTCTTCGCTAAATGCAGTTGGCTTACACTCCTCCACTGTGCGTCGTTTCATTTCGCTCTTTTTTATTCGCATCGTCCCTCTGATTGTCTGTCCAGATTAATGACTGTATAAAATATACTTATTCGAAATCCTTTCTCGTATTTGACCTATTTTAATTCCTTCATTAACTAACGCGAGTTAAGTCGATAACTATATGCGAGAATTGGCGATATGTATATTGTCAATAGTAATCATTCAATAACGATCATTTGTCCAATCTCATTGGAGTCAGATATATATGGCCACTAAACATCAATCAAACTTTTTATGTATTGTATAATCATTCATTTATGTATATGAAAAGAATCATATTATTTATGAAAGGGGATATTTAATAATTCACTTTCCTCTCATATTTACACTTCTGGTGATATAGTTTAAAATGGAAAATCAAAGCTTCACAAATAAATCATTTAACTCCATGCATACAGTATTACAAAAACAAATACACTTCCGAATATATCTACATCCAAATGTTGATATTCACATCTCGTTTCGAACCTAGTACCTTTCATTTCAAACGTTTAACGTGTTGTTGTTATCCAAAAGTTCATATAACTATCTGACTTGTAAAATAGGATATGAATTCTATTTGACAATAGTTCTTATTGTGTTGCTTATTTACTTACTTACTTACGCCTGTTACTCCTAATGGAGCATAGGCTGCCGATCAGCGTTCCCCAACCCATTCTATCCTCGACCTTCCTTTCTAGTTCCATCAAACTGATGTTCATTCTAATCATGCCTGTCTCCGTTTCTCCGCGTAATGTGTCCTTTGTTCTTCCTACCCTTCTTTGACCTTGAGGACTCCATGTGAGGGCTTGTCTTGTGACAGTTGAGTGATTTCCTCAATATATGTCCTGGCCACTTTCAGTGCTTCTTTCTCATTTCTTCCTCCACTGGAATCTGGTTCATCCTCTCCTACAGTACGTTATTGCTGATAGTGTCAGGCCGACAGATCCGAAGTATTTTGCGTAGACAACTGTTAATAAACACTTGAATCATCTGCATGATGGCTTTCGTGGTTCTCCAGATTTCCGCCCCATACAGTAGAACTGTCTTGACATTTGTATTGAAAATTCTGACCTTGGTGTTGGTTGACAGTTGTTTTGAGTTTCAGATGTTCTTCAATTGTAAATATGCTGCTATTGCTTTATTGATCCACACCTTTACATCTGCATCAGATCCACTGTGTTCATCAATGATGCTGCCCAAATATATAAAGGTTTTTACATCTTCCAAATCTTTTCCATCAATTGCGATTGGATTGTTGCATGCTGTGTTGTATCGGAGAATCTTGTTTTTCCCTTTGTGTATATTGAGACCTATTGCTCCTGAGGCTGATGCTACACTGGTCGTCTTCTCCTGCATTTGTTGTTGCGTTTGCGATAGAAGAGACAGATCATCTGTGAAGTCTAGATCGTCCAACTGCATCCTATCTGTCCACTGTATCCCGTGCTTCCCTTTCAGATGTTGACATCTTCATGATCCAGTCGATCACCGTGAGAAAGAGAAAGGGTGAATGTAAGCAACATTGCCTAACACCGGTCTTTACCTCGAACGAGTTTGTCAATTGTTCTCCATGCACGATTTTACAGTTTAATCCATCATAGGAATTCCGTATGATATTGACTATCTTCTGAGGCACGCCGTAGTATCGAAGAAGCTTCCATAGTGTTCTGTCCACGCTATATTGTGTTGCAATGTATCTTTTTTTTCTTTTATATTTTCTTATAGTTATTTAAAGTTCTTATCAATGATGGTAGTACATATAATCGTAATCCATTTCGACGAATATATAATATATCTAATCAACCAAGTGTTTCTCTTGTTGTTCGTCGAACTCATTTATATGAAGATGGTTTTGAGAAATTATCCAAAGAAAATGGTAATGTTTATCTTGAATAGTTTTTTCTTTTAATTAAAGTTGAATAATAATGACTGTCAGAGGAACACAGGATGCGTGTCTTGTCTAATTTACGACTCGTCAGCTGGATAAATATATATCCATCTCAGTTCTGATGCTGGTGTTTATAGGACATGATTATTAGGGCCTAGTCTCAATGTAAACATCAACACTTAGATCTAGGTATATCCAGGTGACGAGATTACAACGATTAATCACGTTCATGTGAAATCATGATTTCTAACTGGAGTTGTGGAATAATAACTTTGGCGATTACTGAATTCTGTGATTATCATATCTTGTATTATTCCCCGTCTTTGAGGACTGTAAAGTAAAAAATAGCTAATGTAATACTAGCTCATATTACTTCACTACGACTCCTTGGTTTTTGATCCCGGAGGCTTCAGGCATGTTTTAGAATACAATTTAGATACGATTCCAATGTTGTTCTCTATTTCATTCTTCACAGTTTTTGAGATTCAAATTTTATTAACCAAACTTAATCTAATTAGACTATTCAGTCATCTGTTGATTATGTACGATCTTTAGATAAAACATCGTTCGATCGATGCATTCAATTCTGTATTTGAAAAACTGATACAAAAAACATAGTGGGGGTAACGTTTTATTCCCGATTCATCATCTGTTGTTTTTAAATTGGTCTCAACGTTCTCCTGAGAATTATTTGTCACTGGATAACTGTCTCTTCTTAGTGTATTGCTCTTCGCTAATATGCGTCCACAACCCACAAAGGATCATACTCAAGACTACTACTCAGATCTTACTAGAACTCTTAAATGACATCAATTTATGATAAATGTAACGTAAAAATTACCCCCCCCCGAAACCCCTTAAAACAAAAAAATTTTTAAATTTATTTTGCAGCACCCAATTTACGTCAACGTTTAAAAGTGACCTTCTTAAATCCAACTGGTTTAGCTGAAGTCGGTATTGATGGTGGCGGTTTATCAAGAGAATTTCTTACTGAAATTATTCGTGCTGGTTTTGATCCAACTAGAGGATTTTTTATTTATGCATCGGATAAAACTTTATATCCAAATCCACAAGCATCTGCAATTACAATGGATTATTTAAAGCATTATTATTTCTTAGGAAGAATTTTAGCAAAGGTTATTCATTTGTTTAATATTTTAATACTACTTTAATTAAATATACTTTATGAGTAAGGCACAAGTCCATGAAGTCACTGACAAGTGGACTGAGTCATGTTGGTAGGTGTAGACTATCTGGTTGGGATCCGCGAGACGATAGTAACCGATAGTTAGAGACCCTGAGTGATATGGCACAAAATCGTTTGCAATGGCGCAAGTGCATTCACTCTTTGTGTTGTTTCAAATTCTAATCTTCTGAAGTCTTCATGTCCCTAATTTTCTTTCCAAATTTATTTCACTTGATTATACTCCTTGAATAACATCTTCAAGCCCTAATGTTTCCGATTTCTGCTTATACTCTTACTACCTCTACCACTACGGAATTTGAGTCGACAAGTGCATCTCTGTGTTAATGTGGTGTGGCGACTCGAACTGATGTACGTACGTACGAAGTTGTACGTTGTTACTGACTCTGACTTTATGGGTAAAATAGGATCCATTTCAGATTTGTTATATTTGTGTATTTATCATCTATCAGTTTTGAGCCACAATTTCGTTGTGTGAAGTATGTAATATATTGTGTTTATCCAACTTTGTCACTGAAGGTCTACTGATATGCATCCGACAACATGAGGTTCCTTCGATAATAAGGGAATAGCTTTGTTCACTATTGATTCTGATGATTCATTTATTCATTATTTTTTCTGTTCGTTATTTCATTATCTTTTTCGTTGTCCTTTTCTCTTATTACGACCGAGTTACTTGTATTGTTGAATATTCCTGAACATTACTTCATTCGACAAGTCCCGAAATTATTTCATGGTTGAATAGGAAGGTATTACAAATAAAGATGGTTGGGTAGAATTAGGAATCCCAATAAGAAATACGTTAGTATATTCATAGTTTTTGCATATGAAGATTCTAGAATTTTTAAGTCTCCGCTAGCACCAATTGATTTAGGGAAAAACAAATCAGCGTTTCCAGAACATACTTTAACCCTGTCTATACCCCTCTAACACTTTAATTGTCTTGAAATGTCTCGGCTTAATTTCAATGTTTTTTTCGGCTTCCAATGGTTAGTGGATTTTTTCCCTCATCTCTACAATACTCTATTATGATAAACACCTACCTCTATATCTATATTAAGCAATTAAACATTGTAGCCCTATAAACAAATATGGATAGTGGCTGTTATAACTTGTCATTTGAATGCTTATTGTCTTGGCTCTTTTAATGCTACTTTTTGTATCAGGTCGTCGCTGATTGTTATGTCGGAAACGCTTTTCAGTTATACTCGAAACGACGGACCTCTGCGATTCCCACGATGCGAAAGTAAGAACACAAAGACTGGTATAAGTGATGATTTATTAACCCCAAAACACTATGACGACGATGACTCTAGTCGAAAATACACTCATTTTTATATTAAATGTACACCCATTTTGATTATTAATTAGAATGTAATCACATATATATATGAAAAATACCTAGAGTTATAACAGAGCACAGACTAAGCATAGTTCATGTCAATGGAATACAAGAATATCGTATATTATACAGAAGAAAAAGATCATACGAAAAAAGAAAACAAATGCTACATTGAATAATCATTACATTGAATCAAAACGGTAATAATGTTGAACAAAACTTATAATGAGTAAATCAATCGAAAATTGACTTTTCTTTCCAGCAGTGGAATCCATTTTGACGCGCGTTTCATCCTATTTAGGACTAGTCAGCTGGGTGCACCTGCATCCAAGAGTTGATGTTCACTCCGGGACTCGAACCTAGTATTGTTCGCCACTGAGTTCTTTAGTGAACATCAACTCTTGGGTACAGGTACATCCAGTTGACGATTCCTTAATAGGACGAAACGCGCGTCGAACTGGATTCCACTGCTAGCCACTATCCATCTTTGATTATAGTGCTTGTGAATTACGGCAATACCGAGGCAATACTCACACTATGCACATATGCCAATAAGAGATTGACCAATTACAGTTCTAAACATCAAGGGGAAGATTCAAGTAAACAATAAGTGAATTGTACCTTATATTTTACATTTTCTCTGTTTTTATAGGTATTATTAATATATTTTCTGTGTATACACACTCATACAATTGTAGGCAATTTACGAAGGTGTGCTTGTCGAACTTCAGTTCGCTTATTTCTTCTTGGCGAAAATTGTTAGTAGAAGTGGCGGTGGCGGCGTCGGCTTTGATTATTTACATTCACTTGATCCTCAATTGTATAAGCAAGTAGTTTTTTGAAGAATAAAAGTAGAAATATTTTTTCATTTAAAGCAAATTTACTACTAATATTGGTATCCATTCCATATGTTTTTTAATGCTAAGGATGCTACTGATAATCTCAAAAATTTCCTTTTTATTTTGTAATTACACTAATATTAAATACAAAGCCTGTTTCATATTTCCTTCATGGTTTCGTTGAAGTGGCAATCATTTTTTTAGTCTAGAAATCACCTAGCAAGTCATTAGAACAGATATGGTCAGCGTTCAGAACCTATATCAACATAAAACGTTTTGGTTATTATACTAAGACTTGCAATTACTACCCAACTATTAAGGAGTGCATTAGAGATTTCTTCTATGTAAATAGTTATAAACAATTGGAGAACAAAATTCTGAACTTAGATTTTGAAGTATTTGTCATTCGTCAGCAGGGTTTTTCTTTAATCTTGAAGGGAACCTCTTTTCTCTCTGCAAATTGGTTGACAGAATTTAATCAACACTTAAAGACTAGACAAACTAAACTTTCGTCATTACTCATTTGATTGTATCTGTAAGCAAGCTGATAACCTCTGTAATAGCTAAATTTCCATCAATCTTCCATTCCCATATATGTCATTCAATGTTATCAGTGATCTTTGCAAGCTTCAACTAACCTCCCATAGTATCCTGAACACCGCAGCTACCTTGACTTGGTCGTCAGACTTGCCTATCGTGATGGACCAATCGGGCTATACTGACTGGAATAATCGTTCCTCAATGTCCTACCATGCCGTCCAGGTCGGTTGAAGAGCGGCATGAATAAAAACAGCAAACTGAAGGTCCGAGTGCGAAGTTGTACTGCTGATTGTACAAAACTGTGACGACAGTAAGGTATTTCCTTCAAACAATCACCGTAACAGCGATACTACCTTCCCACGAGGAAGGGTGCGTTTAGAAAATGTCCGCCCTAAAAATGCACGCATCGCCTTATCCAATAGATCTTCGTCTCCCTCGGTTAAGGTCTCAACACTTACGGAGCTAAAATGAAAGTTACTTACAAAATGGTCGGACGTGACTAGTCTCAAGCAGTTATTCCTTGGGCATTGTAGTCACGCCACCTTCGACCCTTTTCAGGTGCCTCTAGGAGAACCCTTCCACAATGTGATAATCGCCCTCATACCTCTAACAACACTCAACACCACCCTCACAATATAAATATTTTAGTGTTTTCATAGAATTTTTTCTATATTTATTTCACAATTTTTAATAATTCATCATTAAGATGATAAACAATTCAGATTGGATTGAAATCAAGGTATGGCAACCCGAACTGATGTACGTACGTACGAAGTTCTACGTTGTTACTGACTGACTGAATATATATTAATCTTATCCAATCAATCATTTGTTATTTCTTTCTTATATTTTCATATTTTTTCTTTCTCAATAGACAATTATTATTTTTAAAAAATTACAAAGGGGATGTACGAGATTTATCATTAGATTTCACTATGGTTCAATCAATTTTTGGTCAATCTGAAACGGTCGAATTGAAACCAGGTGGTAAACATATACCAGTTACTGAAGAAAATCGTGTTGAATATGTACATTTAATTGCGAATTATAAATTAAATAAAATGGTGAGTTTTTTTTTGGTTGTTGTTACTTTGACATTTTATTTATGTTACTAGTTGAAATCATGAGTCACTTGAAGCTAGACCATCATGGAAAGCCTAGAAGCACTGAATGGCCGTTTCGTCTTATTGTGGGACTCCTCAGTAGTGCACATCCACGATCTTGCCTCGCGGGACTCGAACCCCAGGGCCTATCAGTCTCGCGCGCGAACGTCTAACCACTAGACCACTGAGCTAGCTGGTATTTAACAGTGTTAATGTTTAAATTCAACTTATCCACGAAATTGGGCGACACATCTTTCATTGTCTTCAGTGAGTTACTATCTCACAACAGACCCGATTGAACTCCACTGATCACTGCTTCTCACTAGAACTCCAGGAAATACCTATTGGAGACCGTCACTAGTGAGCATATGTTAATTAATATCAGAAGGGGTTTAGTTGGAATTAAACATTAACATCATGGGATGCTGGCTCAGTTAAGCGTTCGCGCGCGAGAGCGATATATCCTGGGTTTGAATCCAGCTAGGCGGGGTTGTGGATGCGCACTGCTGAGGTGTCCCACAACATGACGAAACGGCCGTCCACTGCTTCCAGGTTTTCCATGGTGGTCTAGCGTCATCAAACTCATGATCTCAACCATTAAAATTACTATATTATCCACAAAAAACCCCTTCCGATATTAATTATTTATGTATTGATTGGGATATGAGTACATCTAGCTGACAAGTACAAAATGGGACGAAATATGCGTCCCGCATTTCACTGCTAACCATCATCTATCTCTACTTATAAGAGTTATCTAGTTTTACTGAAAAGATTTTATAGAAATCAGTTTAATTTACAGGTGATTTTGCTATTATTCTGTGATAAGTGAAACCAATAAATGAAACCAATTTTTATGAAATTACTTCAAATGAACTATAGTATTCAGCTGATTAGTAACTTACTTTAAAATGATCATAGAAGCTCTAGTGAGAAGTAATAATTATCAGAGTTTAGAAACGTTATAATTGAAACAGTTATGATCGTTGAGCTTCATCACAAATTAATTGAATTTAAAACTCTAATATCACTGAACACTCACTAAGTATTTTTAATAGTTATGTATCTGCAACAAAACCCGATAATCATAGGTTTACACTGCGAAACACTCTTATAATAAAACAGATTAGCTATTTAACATTCTTTCATTGTCAATGGTATCTCAATCACAATATGTTATAAATTTAAACTACAAGTCAGTATTGAAAAGATCAAATTGAAGAGAACAGGAATGAAGAAACGATGAAGTTTATAAGAGAGATAACTGATGGAAGATGTGCAAATGATGTATTTCAATGTATGGTTTTCATATTTAAACACAATAAATTGATCTTCTCCACCTGAATTCTTCGTTCACGACAGTCTGAAACTTCAATAGACAAATTCATCTTTAAGTTGATGTTACTTAGTGTTGTAGTGAGTAACTTCAGAATATTTATTTCATACTTTCTGCAATATCATTTCAATTGAAAAATATACTAATTCATTATCGTTACTTTACACTTACCATATATTGAATACCTGTGGATAAGATGTACGAAGCTCTCAGCTTATATGTAACGTGAAATGAGTTAGACATATATATTATAAATATTCAGTCAACACCTATTTCTCTCTCTCCTAGAAAGTTAGTTTCAGCTATTACTTTCAATGACTTGAGATCAAATTAGTTGGTTGGAAGATGTCCGACTGAAAAATTTAAATATATCTATCGTGATGGTCAATCAATTGTCGACCGCTTCACTTATTTTTGAAGTCTCATCAGCCCTTGTGATCTGGTGTGTGACGAAATCTCGGCACGGATACAGAAGGCTCGACTAGCTTTTGCCAACTTGCATCATTTATGGCGTAGGCGAGATATCTGTCTATCAACTGAAGAATGTGTTTACTGCGCAACAGTTCGTTCCGTCCTACTTTATGGCTGTGAAACATGGCCGGTAAGAGTAGAGGATATTCGTAGGTTACTAGTATTTGATCATAGGTGTTTTCAAAGCATTGGTCGTATATCCTGGGACCATCGAGTAAGTAACACAGTTGTTAGGAAACGGGTACTAGGTAAGGATGGCAAATCAATTGATGAAGTGGTGAAACTTCATCAGTTGAGATGGCTGGGACCCGTGTTACGTATGCTCAATCACCGACTGACTCGACGTGCGATGTTCAATAGTATAGGTGTAGATTGGAAGAAAACTAGAGGCGGCCAAACCAAAACATGGCACAAGTCCATGTACCTTAAAATTTCGTTAGTATCTGGCTATAATTTTTATCTTTTATTTATCATTGATATATTCTGTTGAATTGTAAATCTATCATCTATGAGACTACTTTGTTTGTTTACAATTATTATTGCATGCATTTTATTGACATGTAATGATTTCTCAACATTAGATTTATCCGCAAGTACGAGCTTTTACTGCTGGTTTAAATGATGTCATACCGATTGATTGGGTACGTCTTTTTGATGCAGAAGAATTACAAACTCTTATATCTGGAGCAGA
>OX104024.1:4304174-4411992 GCA_944470205.2 Schistosoma margrebowiei
TTTGAAAATGGTGTGATTTGTAAATAAGCCAAGTCAGTTAATGAAGGTCAGAATGAGTTGTAGTAAGGTTTTCATCAATATAATAATGATAATATTATTATTAGTAGTAGTGATAATACCAGCGTTGTGTGTATTCATTATGTATTAAATGCGGTATAATCAATGTAATTACGATGAAGAGGAATCAATGTGAATTGGGAAAGATGAATGGGAAGTTTAAGAAAGATATAAACATAAAAATAATTTGGATAAGAGATTCTGAATACGAATTACTACCGAGCTAATTAAGCTCTCTGTGTGAGTGAGATTAGTTACATCAATGTTATGTTTGTGCATTCTTTAGAGTTCAGACAATTCTCGAAATACCTAATGGTCTAATTCCTGATGGAAAGAGTCTTAGATTCTAATCTCACAACCACCGTTAGTTCCCTAAATTTAAGAGATACATCTTTTTGATCATTGTCAACTAACATGATGCATACGTTTACAGGCTCATCTCGATTGCTTTCAATTACTGAACATTGAACCTTATAATATGCAACGACAAGACTGGTGGTGACGCTACAATAAAAGCATTAAACAAACATGACTCTGGTAATCAGTCAGTTCACACATGGGATTATTGAACTGATGGTTTACATTTATTTGTAAAATAAATAAGATAATCCCTTGATTATCAAGATTTATTGAACCTCAAATAACCTTGAATGAGAATGTTATATCTACAGCAATTTAGTGACGGAATAGTTTGACCGGAAAATGCATGGAAGTGTCATTGTTTGAAGTTGCAATGTGGATTCAGTCAATCAGTAACGACATAGATTTTCGTACTTACGTACATCAGTTCGAGTTGCCACACCAATGTGTGAATTATTACAGTAATAACAAAGCGATTGTATTGAGCAACACAGATGAACAATGAATGATGACTTATGATGACTGTGGTTGAGTTGAATTGCCTGGACTCCGATAGAGAAGTCACGCACTCGCCACTTAGAACATGGCAGAGACCATTTTTATAGAGCAACTAATCAATAAGTCAGTTGAAAAGATACAACATCTGAGCAACAGTTTTTCTCTCTATAATGTCAATATTTGATCACAGTTTGCAATGTTGAAAATGTAGTGACCTACTTTCATCAAGAGAACGCGAAGGGTTTAATGAAATCAATCATTACTATAACCAATTGTACCAGTGATTGTTTTACTGTGCTCGTTTGTTTAACCGTGCTAAAAACAGCCATATTACTGCTTCATCACCCTTCCATTGATTGTGACCTTGTACGGGTTGGGTTACGCTCGGTAACCACGCTTGTACTCCTTTGGCACGATCTCGGTACTCATTCGATACCACGTGATCGCCAACAAATACATCTCGACTACAGCCATCAACTACCTTCTGATATTAGGCTTATGAGTGATTTTATCGGTCAGCTGGCACGTCGTCTTCTTGTAGTCGTGTTCATAGTCAACCGCGACTCGACATCACACTACAAATATCATCTTATCAAGTGAGTTGCAATGTGATCGTTAGAAATCAAGTAATTGGAAGAACAGTTTTATGATGGTCAACATAATGAATGTTACATTAGTATTTCAAGTAGATGGTGATTATAATGATGATGATGATTATGATGATCCCGGAAATCATGTTCATCTTCACTTTATGAATAAATATTCGCTACTTTGTGGTACATCGAATCATCATTTTTGATAGCACCCTGATCATATATATAGCGATATAGACCTTCTAAGAAATCTACAATACTGTAGGCTGAAGGCTGTTAGGATCAGATTAATTTCAATTCAGAACTGTTAACGAAAGGAAACTGACAGCATCTAAATCACATTAGCTGCATAACACCAATGTCTTCTGAATGATACACGAATCGAACTAGTATTCAACATTCGGTTGATTAAATCAATCTATTAAATGAGTGAATAGCGAAATATCAAAGTATTCAATCTGTGTAGATTTCATTTATTCAAAACCAAAACCGGAATGTGTACTTCTGTGTTAATGAAAGACAATAATAGTCATCATCAAGTATATTGATGTTTGAAGACACGAATTGTGATTGAATTGTGATTCATTTGTCTACATGTTAAGACTGAAAGGCTGAATGAACAACAGCATGTAAAGAA
Source organism: Schistosoma margrebowiei (assembly GCA_944470205.2). Taxonomy (NCBI): domain Eukaryota; kingdom Metazoa; phylum Platyhelminthes; class Trematoda; order Strigeidida; family Schistosomatidae; genus Schistosoma; species Schistosoma margrebowiei. Next base: position 4,306,320 of record OX104024.1, read on the forward strand.
GAGCTGTGATTGAGTCCCGAATTGCAGTGAAATATTGATTGTTTTATATTGTGGCAAGCCCATTTGATCACTGTATCACTTGTCTAGTCATTGTAACTCAGACTCTTAATTCATCATGTGAATTTCTGTGTACATTTCAGACTGATAATTCATTATGTTAATTTCGGTGTGTATGATCGAATGCATCGCTGTACATTAACTCTTAAGCTATCCTATTAGTTACCATGTACTGATAGTCGATAATTTATCCACACCCCATTAACTGTCAAAAATATATATGGACTTTTAACACACAGACTGAGACACACACACACACACAAACATTCACTCACTTTGTTTCATTGTTTGCTTACTCGCTGTACACTTGCAGATTCATATTAATCATTACAGCTTTGGTGTATACTACTTTTGTCTGTCGATATAAGTAGTTTGTAACATCGATCGGAAGTGCAAAACCTGATAGCAGAAGGTTAAGAAGATCGAATTGAAGAGCATATAAGGGAGAAAGGAGAGTATGGACTGGAAGAATCATGCAGAATGTGATGGACAAATGATGGAAATTCACAACTGAAGTATTCAATGCAATGTTTGTGATATTTTAACAAGTCTGTCAAATGCCCTCAGGTGGCTGATAGTGTATGTATGAATGTATGGAAATAGTTAACTATTTTAGCATTCCGAAGTTAGTGTTTCAATCAATATTCATTGAACCGTAGATAAAGTGACATTATGAAGTGAATTATCTCGACAACTTGTCAATTTTCAATCCTACTTCATATAAACACCACAAATCTGTCAATCGTATGCATTTAGGTATAAGATTTGCAATGACAAATTAAGAATTCTGTCTGATTCATCGCATTGAATATAACATAACACCACGTTCTATCATCATTTCTCTTTACATCCGATAAAATTTTCAAAGTAAAACTGATTAGTACTCCTTCTTCAATCTCAGTGTAAACAACGTGTTTGTCTAATGAACAAAACATATTTGTCAGATTTAAATCATGAGTCAGTTGAAGCTAGACCACCATTGAAAACCTGGAAGCACTGGACGGCCGTTTCGTCCTAGTATGGGACTCCTCAGCAGTGCGCATCCACGATCCCGCACCACACGGGGCTCGAACCCAGGATCTACTGGCTTCGCGCGCGAGCACTTAACCTTTGGCCACTGAGCCGGCATCCAACGGTGTTAATGTCTAACTTCAACCAATCCACGAAGTCGCGCCACCGTACACCATTGTCTTCAGTGAGCTGATATCTCACAACAGACCTGGTTGAACTCCACTGGTAACGGCTTCCCACTAGAACTCCAGGAGTATCTCTTGAAGTCAGTCACTAGTGAGCAGATGATTATTATCAGAAGGGGTTTTGTGGAGATTTTAGAAATTTTCTCAGATTTAAATCATGAGTCAGTTGAAGCTAGACCACCATTGAAAACCTGGAAGCACTGGACGGCCGTTTCGTCCTAGTATGGGACTCCTCAGCAGTGCGCATCCACGATCCCGCACCACACGGGGCTCGAACCCAGGATCTACTGGCTTCGCGCGCGAGCACTTAACCATTAGACCACTGAGCCGGCATCCAACGGTGTTAATGTCTAACTTCAACCAATCCACGAAGTCGCGCCACCGTACACCATTGTCTTCAGTGAGCTGATATCTCACAACAGACCTGGTTGAACTCCACTGGTAACGGCTTCCCACTAGAACTCCAGGAGTATCTCTTGAAGTCAGTCACTAGTGAGCAGATGATTATTATCAGAAGGGGTTTTGTGGAGATTTTAGAAATTTTCTCAGATTTAAATCATGAGTCAGTTGAAGCTAGACCACCATTGAAAACCTGGAAGCACTGGACGGCCGTTTCGTCCTAGTATGGGACTCCTCAGCAGTGCGCATCCACGATCCCGCACCACACGGGGCTCGAACCCAGGATCTACTGGCTTCGCGCGCGAGCACTTAACCATTAGACCACTGAGCCGGCATCCAACGGTGTTAATGTCTAACTTCAACCAATCCACGAAGTCGCGCCACCGTACACCATTGTCTTCAGTGAGCTGATATCTCACAACAGACCTGGTTGAACTCCACTGGTAACGGCTTCCCACTAGAACTCCAGGAGTATCTCTTGAAGTCAGTCACTAGTGAGCAGATGATTATTATCAGAAGGGGTTTTGTGGAGATTTTAGAAATTTTCTCAGATTTAAATCATGAGTCAGTTGAAGCTAGACCACCATTGAAAACCTGGAAGCACTGGACGGCCGTTTCGTCCTAGTATGGGACTCCTCAGCAGTGCGCATCCACGATCCCGCACCACACGGGGCTCGAACCCAGGATCTACTGGCTTCGCGCGCGAGCACTTAACCATTAGACCACTGAGCCGGCATCCAACGGTGTTAATGTCTAACTTCAACCAATCCACGAAGTCGCGCCACCGTACACCATTGTCTTCAGTGAGCTGATATCTCACAACAGACCTGGTTGAACTCCACTGGTAACGGCTTCCCACTAGAACTCCAGGAGTATCTCTTGAAGTCAGTCACTAGTGAGCAGATGATTATTATCAGAAGGGGTTTTGTGGAGATTTTAGAAATTTTCTCAGATTTAAATCATGAGTCAGTTGAAGCTAGACCACCATTGAAAACCTGGAAGCACTGGACGGCCGTTTCGTCCTAGTATGGGACTCCTCAGCAGTGCGCATCCACGATCCCGCACCACACGGGGCTCGAACCCAGGATCTACTGGCTTCGCGCGCGAGCACTTAACCATTAGACCACTGAGCCGGCATCCAACGGTGTTAATGTCTAACTTCAACCAATCCACGAAGTCGCGCCACCGTACACCATTGTCTTCAGTGAGCTGATATCTCACAACAGACCTGGTTGAACTCCACTGGTAACGGCTTCCCACTAGAACTCCAGGAGTATCTCTTGAAGTCAGTCACTAGTGAGCAGATGATTATTATCAGAAGGGGTTTTGTGGAGATTTTAGAAATTTTCTCAGATTTAAATCATGAGTCAGTTGAAGCTAGACCACCATTGAAAACCTGGAAGCACTGGACGGCCGTTTCGTCCTAGTATGGGACTCCTCAGCAGTGCGCATCCACGATCCCGCACCACACGGGGCTCGAACCCAGGATCTACTGGCTTCGCGCGCGAGCACTTAACCATTAGACCACTGAGCCGGCATCCAACGGTGTTAATGTCTAACTTCAACCAATCCACGAAGTCCTGGGTTCGAGCCCCGTGTGGTGCGGGATCGTGGATGCGCACTGCTGAGGAGTCCCATACTAGGACGATACGGCCGTCCAGTGCTTCCGGGTTTTCAATGGTGGTCTAGCTTCAACTGACTCATGATTTCAATGTGTGAAATTTCCTAAAATGATATTTCTGAAATTCATTATATCTAAACAAATATGACCACCCGGCCATTCAGCCAATAATTGTTTAATGAATCAAATCTAATTCACAATAAATAAGGAAGTGGATGAAAGATGAGCAAAAATTACCAATCTTAACAAATCAATGGTATTCCATCCTGTCTGGCTAGATCACACACAGATTCGTTCAAAAGATACCATTTGATTGCTTTATAATACAGAGTGTTTCGAATTCTAGAGGTGTGCCTTAATTCACAATCAATAATGTACAATTCTAGTCAATACAAGCAACATAATGAAAATGGAGGAACAAACCAGTATGTTTGCTGCTAAGATTTAGTATCAAGTAAACACAACATAAATGCAGTTCAGCAAGAAACACGGAAACTTAGTGAAGGCGTAAAAAAAATAAAAACTATAATGACTATATGACCAACTTAAATGGAATCAAAAAGAATAAAAAAATGTACAACTAAACGAACAACAATAGGAACAAACTACAAATGTATACATGGAGGGATTTTCACACACACACACACACACCTACGCACAAAACCATCAAAATGGATCCTACAAGAGGTATTAGTCCATTCAAAACATCAGTAACAAATGGTGTGTTAGCGAATTATCCTTTTAAAAATCAATGTTGGATAACGAGAAGAGTTCAAAGCAAAAGTAATCAGTTTAGAAACGTCTATTTAAACTGGAGGGAGAAAAGCTGTGATACTTTACAAAACTAGTTATTTCACACTAAGAATGATAATCTGAATGCTCACTATGGAAGCTGTTATTTCATCATTATGAGATATGTTGTCCAATGTTAGAACCTGCTAAAATATCACTCAATATATGTAGATGGGTAGATCAGTCTGAGAATAACGTTATGCTTTGAACAAACTTCGATTGGGGAAGTAACCGTACAACCTTAAACTCGTTGTACTTATAAAATTACTGTTGAATTCTCGAATTGGCTATCGCCTGTGGCCCCTAGTAATGAAACAGTTATAAATAAGTATTCATAGACGTTCGATTGTCAAAAGTGTTTGTAAAACGATTAAGTTGAAAAAAAGGATTGAATAGGTTGATGTTAGCGTTCGATGGTGCTTGACTTAATACTGGCCGATCAACGAATCGTTAATGTACTTCACTTGGCAGCATTTTCGAATAACGAAGCAAAGTTGTTGTAGTGAATACAATGTGAACTTTGCGAGTAACGTACTGCGGAAATATTTCCACAGTATTTATAGATAAAATATTTCACAGTCAGTGGTATGGATGAAAATTCAAACCGAAATATCACCGTCAGAATCATCATGAAACGAAATTTTTAATTCATAGTCTACATAGTCTACAAAAATGATTACAATAAACACAATGTGTGACGCTTTGTTAATGAAACAAGATGGATTGCAGGATATATGATTTTTGATTGGAATCATGGACCGATAAATGTTGGAACTGTATTAAAAATCCGGAATCATTCAGAAGCATGTTTATTGTATTACAAGACCCCATAACAGTACCTATTGACAATCATGAAAGCAGGAGTCGAATCAAAGACCTTCAGTCTTGTGAGAACATTCAATCTCTTGCCACTAAGTAGCATTCAATGGGGTTCACGTTTAACTTCAACCAATTCAGGACATTGCGCGACCATCTACCATTGTTTTTGGTAGGTTACTGTCTCACATTGAACACAGTTGAACTCATCTGGAATAAAAGAACAATGAAGTTAGTAAGAGTCAACTGACGGAGGACATGCAAGCGAAGCGTGGAATGTGTGGTTTTTATATTATATGAAGACACTCTGTGATTCTGCAACTAACAATAAACTGGTCATTCACACCTGAGTCCTCACTCACTACAGCCACAGTGCCTAGATATCACCAAAGACTAGTAGTCCACGATACTAATTAACAGGAAGGTTTGACTTTGATTGAGGATAGAAGTTCACATAATTTCCACCCAACTCGAGTATACAATGATCATCGATGCAGATTACAAAACGATGATGATCTACATGTTGATTGTGAAGAAGTGACTGACCAATTAAATTCAGTGATATAGACAAATATAAACTGGAATGATATGAAAGATAGAGGAACATGCACATTTCTCAGTAGTTGCAAACATTTTGTAAAGCCGGGTGCATGATTAAATGAAATGTAGTTTTCCAGTGAATGCCGAATGAAGTTTACCTCTTTTTTTCATTATTGTTGCTGGTCGCTCATCCCCAAACTTCAATCCTGATATGACGGGGAAACCTTTAATATAAAACACTTACTCGGAGCACAGTATAGAAACTTCAAGGATCAGCATTATTTATTAGTCAGATTCCATCAGGTGTGGTGGATAACCTATCGATCCTGGCAAAGAATATCAGAAATCAACGTTTCAGATCACAATTTCAAACTGTTGTGATGGTCCATATTACATACCTCAAATATCAACGTAGAGAGTTTGTACGATAAAGAAAATCAGAATTAAAAAGCGAATAATAATGAAGAGCACCTGCTGTTAATATGATTAAGTAGGGCTTTTAGAGATGGTGAAATTGTAAGTGAAGCTTATCGCCTCATATCTGATCTAGAATCATTATTGTCAGCTTGATATTCAAGACATTCAATACCGAACACATAAAATAAAACGTCATTCGACTTAACGACGATTTTTTCTAAAGCAGACCACGAAGAATGTAGTATGTCACTGACTGCGAGATATTTTATGAAAACCATAATGATTGAGATCATCTGAACAAACTTCAACAATTTTAAGATCATTGACTACATTATGGGCCACTTCATGAAATATGGCTGGAGAACAACTTGAACCAAATGGAATGGAATTATATTTGAATAGACCACGAAGAGTGATAGTTGTTGTCGAATTTGGCAAACGTCTATCCAGAAGAATCTGAAGAAGGACGTACCTCAAATCAGCTTCACTGCACACTCTAGAACAATGAGCTTGAATAAAGATATCTCCAGCATCACCTGGGGTGTACGTTAGCTTCAACAGATGGAAATTCAACGTTGAGGAATGAATTCTTATCCATTCACAGCACTTAACGCAATCAGCCATGAAATGTTCAATCAAAGCATCGGAATCTTCTTCGAAAACTATTGAAGGCAAGTTCACTTTGTGACTTTGTAAAGTCAAAGCTTTGTATAAAATAACGAAACTGTATACTGCGTTTGTCAACAATCGAATTATGGAACGAACCAAAAGAGGTGTATAATCGCCCGTTTATAGGGAAAACATCATGATTAGATGTGGAATAATATCATTAAATGCTCCAATCTTATTAAAATTTATTAACTGTGTTTGGAATCATCAATAACGAAATGAACAGTAGTTTAACATACCATCATAATCCGACAATTTTTGTCACATTTCAATCATTCAGCATCACAGAGGATAAATGACTTTTGGGAATGCAGACTGCCACAGGACAAATATTTATCATGTCTGTGTTCACCTTAATATATATTACATTGAAGTTGTTTGTAGGAGCCAGTGGGTATCCATACTGAGTAGCTTAGGGATGACGCAACGATGTTCAAAATAAACGATATCGAGTATGAGTAAAGCAGTGACATATCACCTCTGTGATGCAGATTCAGATAGCTAACGATTGACGCACACATGGCTACTAACAAACTCTGCTTTTATTTTTTGTGACCTTATGGCAATATCGTAGCAACTCGCACATGATTCACATATAACATGGAAAGACTGAACACCTTTCAGTCCTAAACACTAACGAGAACACTCGAGCACGTAATGCAAATGACTTTTTGGTCGACTAGTTTCTCACAAATCCATGAGAATAGGACCGATTATTAGTCAAGTTATGTTTAATAATGTGATCAATCATTGACGCAAACACCTCAGTGTGTTTCTTTAAAATCTCAGCTGTTACTAGTTCATCATTCACTCTATATCTTTTTTCAATCATACTTGAGTATCAGCTAGACCATCTAAAATTAGTTCAAATCACGAAGGATTGAGGTGCTTTGTTAAATTTTGATGCCTCATTCCGACAGTTTAGTTTAAAACAATGAACGATGTCAATTTCAAATGATATTTCTTAGTATTGAAACTTTGACAAAATGGACATTTACAACGGACTCTTAGCTGATTTCAATGGTCACATAATCACATATACACGATACTGTTAATTGGCAAGTGCAATGTTGTAGCCTCTTGTGTAATTACCCATGTTTTTTCATTGAATGAAAACAATGACATAAAAACAGAAAATTATATTTTTACAGTCTACCAACAAAGTGACATCAGTCATTACGTAAACAATCATCAATGTGATATGCAAATCCATGAAACAATCATTAATGTATTGAAATGATAAACAAAAAATAGAAAGTGTGTTTACTAAACTACAAAATGAAAATAACAATGTCAACTTAATGAAAACAATTGAGAAACTGCATGTGGGGACTATGGATAAACTCTCTTCCTTCTGTGGAACCATAGCCAAATGCCACAGCCAATGCATAAAATAAGGAAAGAGATAACTAATGGTACAACGATATACACGTATTGCAGTGATTTTCTTTCCCCAATGTCTACAGTTGTATCTGTAGTCATGTTCTGAAATGAACGAAATAGTATAACGATTACAAAAATATCAAATATTTACCAAATGTGATTCAGTGCTACCACTAGTCTTCTTCAATTCATTTCCTAGATCAGTTTCAGTAGTTGCTAAAGTTGTTGGTTCAGGGAAAACCTTGACAGTCGAGCTCTTCAGAAGAAAGAAACAGTGGAAATATAATTAAATATCAAATATTTCATCATTCATTATACACTATTGTCAGTATAGATGACAGAAGTGAAATCAACAATTAGTTACATAATTTACACTTGCACAATGTGATAAGTACACACTATCCAACAACTAACTGACGACTTTTGTTTGGGTGATGAAATTTGTTTCCTGGATGTCACATCTTATTACCATCTATACATTATTCAACAAACTTATGGCTGACGGCTTTATTGAAGCAATTCATTCAGGGTACACATTTCTCAACAAGGAATCAGAAATACTAGTTCTGTACTTCAACAATGGGACTACGAACTTTCACTCATTATCGGAACATGCTACACAATTTTCAACAGATTACGCTTCATCACTCAAACTGACTTCATCTATATTCTTCAACATTTCACGTGGATATACTGTTTCAAATGGAACATCGGGAATCACTACACATTCTATGAGCTAAAGAATTAACATCTTTCCAGACATTAGTGTTAAACAACTCTTCTATTCATTGTTGAATATCCACATGGAAATAAAGCATATTTGCTTCAATATCGTATAAGTTACTTTGATTTATGCACTTGGGGTACACTAGAAATCACTACTAATACGCAACAATACAAATGTTCTTCCGAAAAAAAATGATTGCAATATGGAATATCGTAATATTAAGAACAATCTTCGAAGTCTACCAATTGCTTACTTTTTTCTGGCAACCATTTACTTCGAAGAGATGAACATCCTCATCACTGCTAGTAATGCATTCATTAGCTTTTTCACACCAAATACACGTTGTACTTGATGTTGCGCCATGACATGCTTCAATCGAATTGTGATTTGGACAATCTTCAGCGAAAGGAAGAAGAAGATGATTGCATTTCAAGTTATCAAACAAAAGATAAATGAATTACAAAAACAAATGTAACTGTAACTCAATGATGACGGTTTCGGAGTTAAATGAGTATTTCATTCTCTGGGCATTTGTCATCACATTGCTCAATCCGAAATTCAATACACTTTCAATGTCATTCACGTTTCCTGAAAACATGATGGAATTGAATAAAGTTACGTTGCATGTTGAACGATGAAATTTGTCAGGCGAATGTCACGGATGTCAATGACTGTTAATATTAGAAAAGAAATGTATACGCTAGACAGTCAACGAATCTCGTTCCTGCATTATGATTCAAAAATATCTCGTGTATACCATGTTTACATATGCAAAATGGAGAATAACATTGTTATTTCACTCTAACTGACTATTTAGAAGCCGATGCACGAACGTCAGTTGTACTTAGCGAGAAAATTTATTTTCCATTATGTTAATTCAATCAAACAACAAAGAAAGAGTGACATTGGTTCACAATTCATTGTTGAGATTTTCCTTGAAGAGATTTCCGTCAATCTACAATGATAGAAAGTTTTAAACTATGTGGCTACATTCTACCCTGTGTGTCATCAGTTAGCACGTTAGATTAGTTGGATCATGAAAATTCGTCGATAATGAAAAATATTTCAGTCAACAAATATTGAAGTCAATCTGGACATCAGATTATGGAATGATCCTCTCTGTTGTTGAAATATTATTTCAATTTCAACTAACTGACTGTTGTCATCTCATCCATCGTCTTGTGACATTTTGTTCAAGTAAATTTAATCAGACTGAAAACTTCTATTGTAGTTCAAAATGTGTCTATAATCATTCTGAATGTTCATCAGTGAGTCGTTGTTTGGTGTAACGTCAGTTGAGACTGATGGCTTGATATCATTTAATGACTGTGTGAAATCATACATGAAATTTCCAATTTTATGGAACAAAAGTGATGCATTCAAGTGTGAAAATAGTCAACCCTGATAAAATATGGTTTGACATACCTCCGAGAACTTCATATTCCACTAGCGTTCCACTTTTGATCCATTCAAAAGAAACATCTGCACTAGGCCCTGTCCAATCTATTGTGATTAATTGTACAGAAGAGGCAATTAAAATTCTGATTTCCATTTTCAATAAAACGTGTTGTTTGTTTGTTCAAGTGGCGATCAAGATAAGAAACTGATTATTATCTGATTACAGATACAATGACGGTCAAATAACATCCTTATGAAATATGCTCTACATCGCTGAAGGTTCTGGAAGTGACCGATGTTCAACCACCAAATGAAAAATGATATGGTTAAATTGCTGATTTGTTTCACTCAAGTGTCAGTGCAACATCTACAGAAAAAATATGTTTATCTCGTTACTAATTGTTTCCGAAATAGCCAATATTGAGAGGCTGCACGTTTGACTGTCTGTTAGTGGGTGAGTGAATAAATGAGTAGATATATCGTCTGTCTAGTATCCTCGCTCATATATTCCTGTCTGGATCGTTAAGACTATACAGAAAACGACGCCAAGTATATATTCGCGAATTCGTGATGAATACATTCACACATCTTAGTTATATTATTCGGTATACCAGTTTAGGCAAGCGTCAGCTGACGTGCAACTTGAAATTCTTTTGGATGGAGCTTAGCACAAAACGACAAAACAATACAATTCCGATTGAATCACAACAACTCAAATCTGCTTTGCAATATCAACGAGGATGACGGTTGTTGAATTGAGGATACAGATACTTCGGTATCAATTCGAAAGATAAAAAACATTTTCAGGATGAGTTTCGATTATGAATTTTTATTACATGTGACACTTGAATGTTGCTTCAAGATTTCTAAACACCAAATTGACGTTGAATTTCCAATAAATAGTAACATTAAGACAGTGAATTTGCCTAAATTATTCAGATTCTATTTCACACAATTTTCCTCAGTACTTCAACGACACATCCATCGCTTTATTGTACAAACAAAAGTCAACTGAATATTGTAGACTGTAAGAAACACAAAGTCGGTCACCATTATAAATTACAGATAACTTCCACGTTGGTATAGTGATGATCATGTACAATCAGAAGGTGACATCATGCTAACAGATGACTATTCATGTAAGTCAGTGTAAATTTGAATGTAAATAACATTTGTTACCTCCAGTTCCGCACGAGATGTAATAACCAATGCCCGATCTAACATCGTTTTTCTTAAGTCCACTAGGAATCTGAAAAGAAGTAATGGAAGTCTGAGTCAAGATCTGTCAATACACAACCATCTATATCAAAACCAACCAAACATTGAAGCAACGTCTCGTCATTCACATTATGTTGTTCAAAGACAACTAATAACACTTACAGTATGCATACTGATTTCCTCGGTTCCCTAAGAATTATACTGCATCTAATTTACAAAGATATTCTGACTCACCTCAGTTGACAACTTCAGTGAAGTTAGATGAACGGTCAATTTATCATGGAATGAGGCGATACATAGTAAGATGAACAACTACGTCCGTTCTTAGAAGAGTGATTGTGAATAACTTCAATGTCGCTAACCGTTAATTTGTTGTTATGTTGTGGAATTGTGTTTATGTGTCTACTTATATCAATCGCTGTTCATTTCTCAACAGTATTCATTCCACAATTTGTTCTGATTACCTCGAGACAAACAAGACGGATTCAATTCAATACTCATAAAATTTATCATCTAACCATCCATTTCTAGTTATCCAGTATTTAGTGTATTGCAAATCGATCAAGTTCTAAATAGTTACATTCGAGCAAATACAATGTGAGAAGCGATCAAGATTTTAACAACATCTCTCTCAGAATATTCAATTATGAACTTTTCTAACAACTGGTCTGTGGAAGTTTGAAAATGACCGTTCACGTACAGAATTCTGACATACACTCTTTGTCCTTGATTGGCTCGAAGGAATCAGAATTTCATTACATATTACATCACATCCTTGTTGTTCGTTATTTCAAGATGTGCCAGAATAAACTGTGTCATGAACGGATTATGAATAGTTTCATAAAGTCTGTATGCACAATACAGAATGTTGGTATCGTTTCATCCTTTTCAATATATTTCCATGTATTTGAAAGTACTGATATGCATGAATAATCAATTCATGTGCTCAACTTACGTTCTCATAATAGAAGTATATCTTCCCATTCGAGTGTATCAGCTTCATTACCGTGATTGTATCACCTGCAAAAAGAAAACTATCGATGTTTGAAATTTCAAAAATTAGTTTCGAGTATTTGATTGCTAGATGTGACATTTTATGTGCCTACACATACAGGAGGATCAGATTTTAGCAGATATTTACTGTGTTATCTCAAATGTTTCCGTGGTGAAAATAATCTCGTGAATGTCATGCAAATGTAATAAGCATGTATCCTTCATCATGAATGTCCGCTGCTTAGTTTGTTTAGTTTTCATATTGAAACAGTAAACCATCTAATTCCTAATTAGATCTGATAGTTGAAGTGGTATTCAAATCGGTGGAATATTTCCTATATTTCAAATGATACAATTGACTCTAGAGGCAAATGAAATGAGCTGCGGTTTGTTAGTTTATAATCCGAGTTTTAAAATTTACTTAGTTACTTAGCTAAGAATGATCGTATAATGAGTGAATATCCAGATGAATGTGATGTATACAGAAATGATTTTCCGATGAACACATATGTACAGACTTGTCATCATGTTCCTTTGAAACCTGTCAATGATGATGAATCACTGTATTCGTTTATCTACAAATGAAATGTGATTATGATCTAATGTATCTAAACGTATGTCAATTATTCTTTAAGTTTCAATCAATTATGTATGGACAATCAATGGATTCTATGTGTATTTAGCCTTTGATTTTGTAGAATGGTTACACTTGAATAATTTCGTCAGTTTTTTAAAGAAGAATTCAATTACTCAAACGGAATAGAAAACAGTTGTAAAGTGTTCATAGTTCACATGGGATCAAACAATCTTGGATATGGTTACATACTTTTATTATCAATGTTTGTATGACAAGAGCTTCTGACAGCAAAATATTCCTCTGAAATAATGGAAGTAAAATAAATTTGTGTTCATGTATCTGTATAGTGAATATTTACCTCTTTCAATAAACAAAATGTGTTTGAACACAAGTTATGATGTTTCTTTTCAAGATTGAAGTGAACCAATTCAACTAAATGACAGTCTCAATGATCCGCATTATTATAAAACATACAAAATAATTTTGTGAAATTCTGTTATTCCAATTGAACAGTATTCTCTTACTGAACTCATTATTGCTTGGGAATGTTACCCCAATGACATCAATTTCGGTAAGTGAATAAAATGAATACCCTTCATCTTGATATTCTAGGTGTTCTAGTTCGAATCAATCATGTTGTACTAGCACATTATTCGTGATTGTTAGTTAATTGGATGGTTGAGGTGGTGCATGGAGTCAAACTGCATGATCAAACGATTATGATAATCAAGAATGTGTTTAGTATCCATTAGTTCAACGACAGTGAATAAGAGGGACTGAACTTTTAAGAACCAAGTAAGTGACAGAAAGATTTAGAGGAAATCAAATACAAATTATTGACAGTTCATGTACTTCAATAATCCAAACTGATTTCTCACACAACATCGCTAATTGTTGCATCTGTGATCAGCTTGATTCTTTCAATCTATCAAGAAGTGTCGTGTTGATGAAATATCAGTTTTATGGTAGTTTGAACAGATTGAAGAGTAGATAATTTTTACCTTCGCGTTTAAATTGTTTGATTAATTATTTTTACTCAATCAATTTGTGTCTATTTTGAAGTGAATCACTGTTTTATTTAACATTTTTCCTTCACAGTAATGAATACATGTTGTGAACACATTTTTGGGGCATGAGATCACACAAATAAAATAATCACTGTGTACTGACCAGCTCTCATGAAATAATCAAGTTAAATACCGAATCATTTATGCAAAATAAAAATGAGTAATGTAAAACATAAAAGAAAAACACGTCGCTGAATAATAGAAGAACTCACCCCCATTGAAAATCTCAACTTTACACTGATGATAGCCAGAGATATAATTGAAAACACTTCTTTGATCCTCCTCTCCTTGCAAAAAAATTATACCTGTGTTTATCAAATGAAAATATGCAATTTGATTGATAATCTATAGTGAATTAATGAAACACTTTGAAATTCACTGGAGACTAGAATGAATTGGATGAACTGTAATTAGTTTACTACAACGGTACAACTTGAACAAGGAAAAACATTAGTAGATGTATTGAATGTGAAATAAAAAAATGCATAAAACTGATGTATTAAAGTGATGAAAGCGACTTTGATTCATGGAATTGAAATGTAAACCAATAAAACTTTAATTCGAAGGAAAGAATTCTCTTACCAGAAAGATCTATATTGAATGAGCGAAAATCAGCACCGTAAAATGTAAAGGGGAATTTCAGATTTATTTGCTAGAAATATGCAAACATATGTATTAGCATCTCCGTTGGAAAATGTGGTTAACTCACCTTCACTTTATCCAATTTCTCAAAAGTTCCACTAATCATTGGAGGAGATTGTTTAAGGTGAATGAACTCGGAATAGTGATAAAAGTGAGACTGAATATTTGTAATGCAACTTGACTGATCACTTACATATTTATATGTATCAGTTTGTAAAATAACTTTTGTTTTAAGAAATGAATCAGATTTTTCACAAAATTCATGACAATCAAAATATCCCCATGTAAGGATAATGATTGAATAGATCGTTACCAACTGACCAAATAAAAATGTAGATCTAAAATGGTTCAGATGAATAGAACAATATTTTATCTCATTAGATCAAATTGAAATGGACATAATACAATCATTTGACTGAATTGTACAGTCAATACTCACATCATTTTCTTGTTTTAGACGTTGATAGAATGTGTCGAGTTTATATAGAATTTTTTGGAAGTGTTTGTATGTTTCTGTCAGATTGGATGATTCAAATTGACCATTAAGATGATGAAATTTCATAGAATCATTTCATAATTATTAACCAATCGTCATAGGAGATGAACTCATGATTATGCAATAGTCTTACATTTATTGAGGTAATATCTAGTCTGATATTGATTCATAGTTGGTTGAAATTCATGACCCCCCACCTCCTTATTGATTAACACTAATTTAATCTAAGTAATTAGTGCACATATTTTCATGAACAAACATTGTGTGTTACTTGTAATCAACTATGAATTGTAGGTGTCATTACCGAGGTTCGATTTGATAATTTCGAATAAATTGAGCATTGGGTTCATTGTTATAAACTTGGATTAATTTTAATTTGGTTATTTATTCTCTGAAGAAGTGACTTACACTAAGTCACGAAACGTCAGAAAATCCAATTTTCTACTCATTGGGATATTACAAATGTATTATTTTTATTTACAACTATGAATTGGTTGTCAACGATGCATAGTTTTGATTTAATTGGTTAAAATTAAAGTAGCACACACTGTTTTCATTAGATGACCAAAATCCAAGTTTTTTATGTCTAAATTTTATTTCAATAAAATGAATTCTTTCACTGAATAAAATTATGGGTGGATTAAAGCTTGATCACCATAGAAATAATAGTAAAAACGTTGTGTGATCATAATATGTAATCAACGGAGTAGTATAGTCAAGGTAATTACGAAGAAAACGAATTAATGTGGATTCGGATAGAGATAATCACAAAGAGAATTGGGATAATAGGTTCATAACATGAATTTGATGTGTCTGGTGATTGAGTTGTGAACCACGGTAAACATGTAGGCTGGATTTACCACTTCTGGATATATTAGTTCGGTTTTCAGGAGTTGATCCAGATGACTACAGTTATGTTTAATACATATAGTCTAGCTCCTATTATGTCACCATATAAATCGTGCTTTTGATTCAGGGTTGCTTTAATGACCTGTCGGGTTTGAATTTTCTCAAATTAACTCTAAATTTACTTGATTGAGAATGTTATATTATAAATATATCTATAGATGTTTAGTGATGGAATGGTTCGACCGGAAAATGCATGGAATTATCATCGTTTGGAGTATCAATGTAAATAACTGCAGTAAAAACGGAATGATTATACTGAACAACACAGATGAACAATGAATGATGATGAATGATGACTGTGGTGGCGTTGAATTGCCTGGACTCCAATAGAGAAGTCATGCACTCGGCACATGGTACATGGGAGAGACCATCTTTATAGAGCAACTAATCAATAAGTCAGTTGAAAAGATACAACATCAGCCTTTTGAGCAACAGATTTTCTCTCAATAATCGCAATATTTGATCACAGTTTGTAATGTTGAGCATCATCTTATAAAGTGAATTGTAATGTGATTGTCAGAAATCAAGTAACTGGAAGGACAGCTTTATGATAACCAACATAATGTTTGTTACTTTTATATTCCATGTAGACGAGGATGATGATGATCCCAGGCATCATGTTCATCTTCACTTTATAAATATATATTTTCTACTTTGTGGTACATCGAAACGTCATTGTTGATAGCACCCTGATCATATATACCGCTATAGACCTTCTAAGAAACCTTCCAGATCAATTCGTGAATATCTACAATACTGAGGTCAGAAGGCAGTTAGGACCAGAATAATTTCAATTGGGAACTGTTAAGGAAAGCAAACTAACAAAATCGAAATCAAATTAGCTGCATAACACCAATGTCTTCTGAATGATACACGAATCGATCTAATATTGAACATTTGATTGGTTAAATCAATCTATTAAATGAGTGAATAGCAAACTGTCACAGTATTCAATCTGTGTAGATTTCATTTATTCAAAACATAAACCGAAATGTGTACTTCTGCGTGATGAAACACAAAGATAACCATGTGTAATACATCATCAAGGAGATGGAAGTTTGAAGACACGAATTGTGATCGAATTGTGATTCATTTGTTTATTTCCATAGATTACATGTTAAGACTGAAAGTCTGAGTGAACAATAGCATGTAAAGTAGAGCTCTGAATGAGTCCCAAATTGTAGCGACACATAGATTGTTGTATATTTATCAGAATTTCCCTAGTTAGCATAAGTCAGCAATGGGAAAAACGAGTGACGTGGAATGAAAAATCATACAGCTATGGTGTATACTACTTTTGTCTGTCGACATAACACCACGTTCTATCATCATTTCTCTTTACATCCGATAACATTTTCAAAGTAAAATTGATTACTACTCCTTCTTCAATCTCAGTGTAAACAACGTGTTTGTCTAATGAACAAAACATATTTGTGTTGACCTCTTTCTTGTTTATAGAATCCGCTATGATTATACTTTGTTTATCATTGATCACATCAGTCTATCTCATTAATCAAAAAACAATGTGGTATTCTCTATTGTGTATTGTGGGTGTCATATGAATGTTGGTTGTTTATTTGGCTGACATTAAAGATGAGTGAAATTCTCATTTTACATATTATTATTACTACTTTTCTAAAAAGAAGATGAAGTGGAATCAAATATTCTTGTTGTCAATTCATAGATGGTTTTGCTTCAGCATTTGAATAAACACTGTAACCATTCACCAATTAATTTCAAATGATTGCATTCTTTGGTCTTCCTCTTCTCCTTTGGCCTCGAGGATTCCATGTGAGGGCTTGCCTTGTGACGCAGTTGGGTGCTTTTCTCAATGTGTGTCCTATCCACTTTCAGCGCTTCTTCCTGATTTCTTCCTCCACTGGGATCTGGTTTGTTCTCTCCCACAACACGTTGTTGCTAATAGTGTCCGGCCAACGGATCTGAAGTATTTTGCTTAGACAATTGTTAATAAACACCTGTATTTTCTGGATGATGGCTTTGGTAGTTCTCCAGGTTTCCGCCTCATACAGTATAACTGTCTTGACATTTGTATTGAAAATCCTGACCTTGGTGTTGATTGGCAGTTGCTTCGAGTTCCAGATGTTCCTCAGTTGTAACTATGCTGCTCATGCTTTGCCGATCCGCGCCTTCACACCTGCATCAGATCCACCATGTTCATCAATGATGCTGCCTAAATATGTAAAGGTTTTCACATCTTCCAAATCTTCTCCTTCGACTGTGATTGGATTGGTGCCTTCTGTGTTGTATCGGAGAATCCTGCTTTTCTCTTTGTGTATATTGAGACATACTGCTGCTGAGGCTGCTGCCACACTGTTCGTCTCCTCCTGCATTTGTTGTTGCGTTTGCGATAGAAGAGCCAGATCATCTGCGAAGTCCAGATCGTCTAACTGCATCCTAGATGTCCATTGTATCCCGTGCTTCCCTTCAGATGTTAACGTCTTCATGATCCAGTCGATCACCAGGAGAAAGAGAAAGGGTGAGTGTAAGATCCATTTTGAATGCTTTGTGTGTTTGTGAATATCCCACCATGCACATACTTGCACTGTGTTCCTATTGATTCCCTTAGTTGTACATTGTTGTATTTTGATTACATTTGAATTGTTAATACTTGTATTTTTTATTATAGTTTTTGTTTTTCTTACGCATTCACTAAGTTTGTGTTTCTTCCTGAACTGCATCTGTGTTGTTTTACTTGACACTTGTTCTTGGCGGTAGCCATATTGATTTGCTCCTCCTTTTGTGTGTGTTCTATCCAGTCAGGATAGAATAACGTTCATTTGTTGTGACTGGTAATTTTCCCTCATCTTTCATCAACTCCTTTATTTATTGAACAATTATTGGTTGAATAGCCGGGTGGTAATATTTGTTTAGGTAAAGATTTACATTTAAATTTATGATGAATTATGGAACCGCTATTTACCTGATTACTTGTTTTGATTTCGATGGGCAAGGGCGCGTGTCTAACGTACCTGGAAGGGTATTCAGCAGTCCAAACCGTAGTTTGGATCTTACAGTGAGAGTAAGCAACCTTGCCTAACACCGGTCTTTACTTCGAATGACTTTGTCAACTGTCCTCCATGCACGATTTCGCAGTGTAATCCATCATATGAATTCTGTATGATCACGACTATCTTCTGAGGCACGCCGTAGTGTCGAAGAAGCTTCCATGGTGGTGTTCTGTCCACGCTATCAAATGCCTTTTCGTAGTCAATGAAGTTGATGTAGAGTGATGAATTCCATTCAATTGATTGTTCCACAATGATCCGTAGAGTTGCGATATGGTCTGTACACGATCTATCCTTACGGAATCCTGCATGATGGTCACGAAGTTGGGCGTCCTCCATCCTGTTTAACAGTACCCTGTTGAAGACTTTTCCCAGTATTGAGAGGCCAGTGATGCCCCTGCAGTTATCACACTTGCTGAGATCGCCTTTCTTCGGTATTTTGATCAGAAGTCCTACTTTCCAGTCTGTTGGTACTTGTTCATCATCCCAAATCTTATTGAAGAGAATGTGGACTATCCTAGCAGTTGCCGCAACGTCTGCTTTTAGTGCCTCTGCTGGAATGTTGTCCGGTCCTGCTGCTCTGCCACTCTCGATTTGTCTGATGGCCATGCTGATTTCTTCAATTGTTGGTGGGCCAAAATTGATTGGGAGGTTCGTGGATGCTGCTTCGATGTTGGGTGGGTTCAATGGAGCCGGTTGATTCAGGAGTTCTTTGAAGTGTTCTACCCACCTGTTTTATTGCTCTTCAATGTCGGTGATTACCTCGCCTTCCTTGCTTTTCACTGGTCGTTCTGGTTTGCGGCTATTTCCAGAGAGTTTCTTTGTCGTGTCATACAACTGTTTTATGTTTCCTCCTCATACAGCCTTTTCCGCCGTCGTTGCTAAATCTTCCACATATTTACGTTTGTCAATTCTGATGCTCCTCTTCACTTGTTTGTTTACTTCTGTGTATTCAGCTTGTGCCTTGGCTTTTTCTGTTCTTGTTCGACTGCTATTGATTGCTGTCTTCTTGTTCCTTCTTTCTTGAATCTTACCCAGTGTATCAACATTGATACATTCCTTGTGATGGTGCTTCTTGTGACCCAGGACCTCATGACATGTTGAAGTGATTGCCTCTTTGATCCCCTTCCAGTTGCTCTCCACAGTAGTTCCTTCTCCATTGAGTAGATCATGAAAGGCCTGGAACCTATTGCTCAGGACTATCTTGAATTTGTTGAGTTTGTTAGTATCCTGAAGAAAGGCCGTATTGAACTTTTGTGATATTGTCCGCTCCATTGTCCAGTGCTTCTTGAGTTTCAATTTCATCGTGTTGACCAGCAAGTGAAGATCTGATGCTATATCAGCTCCTCTCTTGGTTCTCACGTCCTCTATAGCCCTCCTGAAAGTTTTGTTGATGCAAATATGGTCGATTTGGTTTTGCGTGGTGTGATCCTGTGAAGTCCATGTGGTTTTGTGTATGCGTTTATGTGGGAATATGGTGCCGCCTATGACCAGTTTATTGAAGGCACATAGGTTTGCAAATCTCTCACCATTTTCGTTCATTTCTCCCAGTCCATGTCGTCCCATGATGTCTTCATATCCAGTGTTGTCCGTTTGAAAATTGGCGTTGAAATCTCCCATCAGAATGGTCAGGTCCTTTGTTTGGCACTTCTCGACGATTGACTGCAGCTTATTGTAGAATTGATCTTTAGCGTCTTCATTGTAGTCGTTGGTAGGCGCATAGCATTGGATGATATTCATTGAAATGCCCTCCTTTTTTGTTTTGAACGAGGCTTTGATGATCCTTGGTCAATGAGATTCCCATCCTATAAGCGCATTTTGTGCTTGTTTGGACAGCATCAATGCAACTCCTTGTGTATGTGGGTCATTTTCTTTTTCATGACGTGAGTATGACAGGAGATCTTCTGAAGTTAGACGTTGTTGTCCAACTTGCGTCCAATGTGTTTCACTGATCCCAAGTACCTCTAGGTTGTATCTTCTCATTTCCGCAGCATTTTGGAAGGCTCTCCCGGTGTCCCACATTGTACGAAAATTCCATGTACCTAAATAAATGGTCGCTCTGGTTGTCAGAAAAGGCACCGGCCTCGTAACTTCCGGAGGAATTCGGCTTTCATCATGAGGCGTCATAGTTCTTCTAAATGAAGACCTTCTGACTCCCAGGGCAGGGTTTAAAAAATTTGAATAATTTTTTTCTGGTTAGCGTTTTTTTAGCGAGTTAGTTTTCTACGGAATGGGGACGTTAACCCCATGCCCAACCCTCCTCCTTCATCTGGGCCCGGGACCGGCAGTAGCCCCCGGAGGGACTCCAGGCGGAGTTAATCTGTGAAAGGTCCATTAATAAATTCTTTTTATACCAATAATTGTGACGGATACACTCAGCTTTAGTCGATATTCTGGATAAACACATTTGACTATTAACCAGATGTATGCTTTCATTGAACAATAATTAAGGTTGGATATCATAGTTTAATGGACGGTTAATGGAATCCTATGTGTGGCTGGATTCGTTTAGACATATCAGTTGATGTTGAAATTTTTCTTCATTTTTCTATAGAATTAAAATGGATTTACCCCATAAAGAAGCATTCTTATTACAGATGTTGGGGACGTCAGATCCCCAGAACTCACTTGGAAAAGGACCTCATTTTGTAATTTTATTTAGAAAATTTGCATTTTTTGTTTTCACGCCAAAAGCATTCTTGTCACCTTGATGTGGTATTTCCCAGTTGGGAAATATCTTAAATGCTGTTAGTTCATTGCGTCTTTTAGTATGCTATTGGATAAGTCTCCTCGAGGACGGTTTTGTGCTGTATATATATGTTTTGATTTGTGATTATTGTTACCGCTGGTTTCTGGCTGGTTGCAGAATGTACACCCCTAGTCCAAGCTTGGACTTCTTCCTGTAGTTCGCGAGGTGGGAGCGCACTATAATATCTAGCTTATTGCTCTTTGGTCACTGAGTCTTTGTTCTCGTTCGCAGATTAAGTGAACTCGTAATAACTTGAGACTTAGCAACAGAAGACTGCAGTTAACATGAAACTGCTTTGACTAGACAATTCACAGTAATTTTTATTCATGTCAATCCTGTACCTCGTCTAAGGTTATTGTCGATCACATATTCAAGTAAATGAGTAGGGTTTAATATGAAGTCAGCATTTCCACAGTTCAGAAAGCAACGTCGCTAAAAATATGCCAAACACAAGAAACAAATTATAGCATACGAACTCTGACCTGGAATATTAAGGATGTTCAAAAACCACAACTGTGATTTTTCATGGCGAAGCCGAGAATATTCCGACGTCACAAGACCAACTCCCTTCTAATAATCAGAACAACACTTAAATAATGTAGATACATGGAATGTCCGGACAATATGTGAGACCATGAGGACCATTCAATTATTATGTAAATGAGGAAGTGCAACTTGACAGTGCTCGATATCAGCAAAACCCATAGGACACAACTTAGACAAATGATTCGGATTCGGTGGAGATATTAATGTACTGTGTTTACGATGAAGAAGGTGCTCCACACACTCAAACGTTTGCTCTGATGCCGTGTAAAGAAGCACCCAAAGCACTTGTGCAATGCGAATCTCATGAACCTAGAAACATCAAAACATCCTTCAAAACAAAGAAGGAGGGAATCATAATGAATGCTACTAAATGTTATGCAAACAGCAATGATAGCAACGACAACGACAAAGATCGAGTTTTCGAGGTTCCACAATCGATGATGGAGTAGTTCTGGTCAAAAGAACTGATCATCCTCATTGGAGGCCTGAACGCCAAAGTAGGAATGTATAACGACGGCTTTGAAAATATCATGGTACGACATTGACTGACTGGCAGAAAGAATTGAAAATGGAGAGAGATTGGTAAATCTATGTGCATTCAACAAATTAATTATAGGCAACACAAATGCATTCACAAAGCTACACGAGTCTCACCGGATCACGCTGCATAGAACCAGACAGAACAAGATAAAGAACAGGGAGAAAACAATCAACAACAGCCGAACAATAACGTAGGAAATCAAGGCCCGAGCTGAATAAACGGAAGCAAAATAGCAAGTGAAGAGGAGCATTACAGCCAACAAGCAAGCGTACATGGAAGACCGAGCAACGAAAGGAGATAAAGCTGTAGCTGCAAGAAACATGAAACAACTATACCAAACGACAAACAAACTGGCAGGAAAATATAGTTAACCAGGGTGACCGGTAAAGAACAAAGTAGACAAGTCAGTCAATGAGATTGAAGATCAGAGGAATGGATGAGTGGAATACTTCAAGCAACTCTGGAACAGACCAGCTTTGTTGAGTCCACCAGAGATCGAAGCAGCACACACTGACATTCTTATATATGTCACTCCCGCCAATGAAACAAAGACCTCTGAACTGTGTGCATTTAGGAATATGATTTGATAATTCGAGAATTCTGTCCAATTCACCGCATTGAATATAACATCACATCACGTTCTATCATCATTTCTCTTACATCCGATAACATTTTCAAAGTAGAATTAATTACTTCTTTAATATCGATGTAAACAACGTGTGCATTTTCTTAACAAACATATTTCTGTTGACCTCGTTTGTTTATAGAAACACTAATGATCATAGTTTGTTGTCAATTATCACCTCATTCCATCTCATAATGAGATCATATTGGTATTGTCTATACTCTATTCTGTTTAGTGAGTGTAATATAAATCTGAGTTAGAATAAAATATTTCGCTTCGTAATAATCTGTTCATGTGACTGACAAAATGATTAGAATTTTCATGTTATAGAAGATTACTACTTCCCTTAAGGAAAATCAAATGAAAACAATCACTGTTGTGGTATTTATAAACCTCTGGGGTCCAATCTTCATGGCTTTTCATTCGCTCGAGTACCTGTAGTTGTATGTTATTCAACTGTGTATCAGAGATCTGCATTATTGTATGGTAAGTTTGCAGCTGGCCAAACACTAGTAACAGACATATATGTATGTATCACATTGTATTTTAGCTACAGCTTAATTCATAGAAACGGACTGCAGATTACATCTCTTATCTCAGTGGAACGATCGCCGTTTGCTCGTTCATTTCGTTTGGAATCAGCAAGTGTCTTCACCAAACAGGACTATATCATCTGCGTATTGCAAGTCGATATGTGGACCTTTTGCAAGGAGATCAATGTCCCTTCACTGGATTTTACTCCTTGAATAACATCTCCAAACCCTAATGTTTCCGATTGCTGCTTATACTTTTACAACCTCTGTCACTATGGGATTTGAATGGACAATTGTATCTGTGTGCTGATGTGGTATGTCAACTTGAACTAATGTAAGTACGAAATTCTATTTTGTTACTGACTGACTGACTGACTGACTGAACGAACAGTAACTATAGTGAAGTTTGTCTAATCTCATTCCGAGTTTATTCGTTTGGGTTAAGAAGCCCTTGATTCATGTAGAATCTACCACATTATCCAATAACATCGATTTAGTCTACACTCATAAATATCTAAATAAATCTTTCCAGAAACATTCTACAATTAACATTAAAGAGTAAATTCACTTGGTATTGTTTGGCTGGTATCTTCCCATTGAGGTTCAAGACTGCCATTGTTCAGTCTGTTATTGGCATATGTGCATACTGTGCGTATGCCTCGATATGGCCTTAATTCACAAGCTATTTGTAAGCAATGATGAATAGTGGCTAGTAGTGGAATCCAGGACGCGCGTTTCGTCCTATTCGAGACTTCTCAGCTGGATGTACCTGCATCTTTTAGTTAATGTTCACCCTGAGACTGGAACACAGTGCCGTTCACTTCAAACGCCATCGCGTTATCCACTCAGCTACTGAGTCCTAATAACCAAACAATCCCAAGTGAATTTAAATTCACCACATTGCACAGGCAAGTGGTGACCAGGACTCAGTATCTGAGTGGATAACGCGATGGCGTTCGAAGCGAATGGTACTGGATTCGAGTGGCAGAGTGAACATCAACTCTCTGAAATTCAGGTACATCCAGCTGACGAGTCCCAAATAGGACGAAACGCGCGTCAAACTGCATTCCACTGCTAGCCACTATCCATCATTGCTTACAATTAAAGAGTGAATTTAAGATGAACTGATACTAAGAATATCATACATACCAATGTTAATTATAATGAGATGAATGATATTTTAAGAAACCAGTTATATAAACAGAAAAAAAAAACAAACTTAATCTTAATGTCATACAAAATAATTCACACAATTGTTTTAACTACTTATATAAATATAAGTAGTTAAATATGATCAAAATTTGATAGTAACCAATTTCTCACAGCATATTCATGTGATTTTTTCACAGAAAATGTAGCATAATGAGGCAAATTTTCACATGAATCATCAATCTTTTCTTCATGTTCTTCAGTATTCTTCTCAGTAGTCTGTAAATGATTCAATTCAATTGAAGTATTTAGAAGAATTATTTCACCGGTCTTATCGCCGTCCTTTTTATCATCTTCATTATCGGGTGTAGAATTGAGTTGATTTTTGACTTGTATTAATAATGATTTAAGATGATCTAACTTCTTTCGAACTTCATCTATTTCATTTTCATCAAGACTAGATATTGAATGTGGAGATTTTTCTTTTGGAATATAAGAACATCGTGGAGACAATCGACTCATCCTATGCCTTATGTAAATTGAAAAACAGAAAACAAGTATGGTTGATAATCATCAAGAGAAAAGTTAACAGATATGAAGTTGCAACTATGATTCAAAACAATTGAACCAAGTAATAACAACTTAATAGATTAGAAAAAGATCAATCGTTGGGTGAATATCACCAATGATAACATCTCAGATTATGAGGATATGTGATGTCTATTTTAAACACGCAGAAAATATCAGTCTTCTCAGAGTTGAACATATGCCGTAGATGATGAACGCCAATTAGTACAATGAAAGATGAGGTAGGATTTCGTATAGATCACCTATAGGGATGTAATTAATGTCAAGAAATAGATAATTTGTGATAAAAGGTCACCAATGGTTTATGATAGAATTGAAAATGTGAACAATTATATTTTTGACTCATAGTGATGATGAGTCCAGAATTTAGAATAGATATCTGTCAAGTCTATCGAATCGTTCAAGTCACTCGATTGAGATACGCGCAAAACCGAAGTTTCCAAAACAACGATTTGTCTACAATAGCGGTTCTTTGTTAAATAATACAAAGAATTTAGTTACAAACATCAACTTGTGAGGTGTCTGAGGCGTTTAAATGCGTCTTTCAAGAATGAAAATAACAAAGGCTTTCTGTAAGAGTAACATAAAAAATAATTACAACGTACGATAGGACAATGACAACCTGATAGTTGTGTGTAAATTTGATAACACTTTCTCATCAACCAAAACCCGAAACAAGAGCAAAACCAATATGGAAACTGTTGAGTTTAAACAAATTCACGAAACTGTAGATAACCGCTGCATTGATTAGGGTAAAGTAATTATAATGATAAATACAATAAACGTTATAAGTATGTGTGAACATTTCAGAATATTACAGTACAACTTGCGTTACAATATAAGTGTGAAAATTGTTGGCAATACAACTGCTTACTGAATAAGTAGTATAAGACTGTATAACAAAAGAGTATAATAGGAACAAGTAGGAACAATGTAAAACAAACTTAACAACATCTTTCGTGTTTATAATAATCTTTCAACTGATTTCAGTCATATCTTCATAAAAAAATTATAAAATCTCTTTTATCCAGCCATATATCGATCATTATCAGTATGGGGTTGTGGAGATTATTAAGTTTTTGATAAAGATCATGAACTCATTGATGTTAGTGTTATAACTTGTGACCGCCGATTAAAGAGCAGTGACTTATCGATCGGATCAATGATGAGCAAACCCGTGTGAGCAGCCTAGAGTTCTGATTGGTCCTGCTTCCCGCCTAGCCAAGCCAGTTAAGTCCAGAACGACAATCTCTTCCTCTACTATATGAATCCTTATATTTCAAACATACTGAGTTTATATAACAATCAAACAGACCACAATGTGGCATAAAATAGAAAATAACATTTGCACAATATTTATTCAAAAGTGGCTGTGAA
Organism: Schistosoma margrebowiei; assembly: GCA_944470205.2. NCBI lineage: Eukaryota > Metazoa > Platyhelminthes > Trematoda > Strigeidida > Schistosomatidae > Schistosoma > Schistosoma margrebowiei. The sequence goes on from OX104024.1 coordinate 4,333,371, forward strand.
TGTGGGAGGGAGTGACTAATAGACAGGGCATAACTCAAGAATGGTAAAACGGACGTCCAGTGCTTCCAGGATTTCAATGGTCGTCTAACATCGATCGGTTCATGATCTCAATCAAAATATATCGATAAGTTCTCTACACAAACTGTCAATTCGAATGACTGATTTAACTTAAAATGAATAAAGAGACTGCTTGTTTTTTGATTAACATTTATAATGAAATACTATTCTACGTGGGGTTCAATTTTTCATAGACTAGTCACTACACAATCCTTCTATTCTAGACTTCTACTTCTGGACGATTTAGTGCACTAACAGAAGAATAGGGGGATGAATGATAAAGATTTATTTCTGTTGTGACTTTATGAGGCACTTGTTATCACGTAATCTATTCGCCAATCAAAGTACGACTTATTCGCTCTTATACTGTACTAAACTAATGATATCCAACCGGTCTGATCAGCCTAGCGTCATAATGGTTCGTCGCTCACCTAGCCCATCCACTTGAGTCCAGAATGCCAGCAACAGCCTCCACTATGCGAACCATATACTTCAGACATACTGGGTTTATATACCAGCCAAACAGACTGCAACGCACCATAAAATAGGAAATAACATTCATACACAGTAACGCCAAAATGTGGATGTGAACGTGGCAGATGGTAATTAATAAACTGAAAGTAATCTAAGAACAATAAAGCGTATACCAATAATCTATAGGTTAAAATGAAGCTTATATTAAGAGAAATATAGATATACACAGTCTAGTTACTGAATATCTATTGATTAATAGGTCCCAAACGTTACTCGTAATGTAATCTTCACTAGGATAGAACAATTTCCATGTATAGAAAATAGACTGAACAGAACACCTCATCTAACTTGTTATTCCTATATTATTATTTAAACACATTGATACAAGGAAGCATCGAATAGATATACTTCATACTTTATCATTCGATTTGTGTGAAAGCTGTGATACTGCACGGGTGCTTAAACCGAGGCAGGTGATTTTCTTTGGTGGCCACACCCCGAGCCTTCCATCTGAAGGTCTGATCCACAAGGCAGTGGAGCATCTTAAGGAGATGCAGTCCCACGTTAGACGGTGACCAACAATTGTTTCGTACGCCATTTGTTCCCTCAGAATACTGGAGCACAAGTGCACCATTGATTTAGTTTGGGATCCGGTTAAAGCATTGGACATTCTCTTTTCGTCCTCTCATTTTCGTAAACAACACCTCAAACACAAGAAGGCAGTGAGCAGGACTTCCCTGTCAGAGGCTATATACGCGTGGCCATGTGAGAGCATTTCGAGAGGGATAGAGCTGACTCTTCCCAGTTTTGTCCGTATCAGGATATTTGAGGGCTCCTTTCCACTTCTATCCAATTGTTGTTCATTCTTCTCATGTCTGTCTCCATTTTTCGGCGTGATGCGATTTTTGGTCTTCATCTGCTCTTTCGACCTTAAAGATTCCAAGATGGAGACTACTTGGTTAGGGTCCGCGCGACTTTCATAACCAATGGTTGGAGATTCTTGGTGACATGGCTCAGAATCGATCACAATTGCATCAGTGTATACACCCTTAAACTAAGAGGTTAAAATCTCTTCATATGTTTCTTTCTAAGAACTAATTCTTTCTTCCTGTACTAGATCTTTATTGAAATCTTTCTTTTATATATTACCACCTCTGAATTAACTACTTTTATGAATCCGGTGTTCATTTTGATGTACTGATGCGGTATGGCAACTTTGACCGATACATATATGTGCCTGAACCTGCGTTGTATGTGACTGACTGACTGACTTCCAAGTGAGAGCTTTCCTTGTGACGTAGATGTGGGCTTTCGTCAATATGTGTCCTATCCATTTCCAGCACTTCTTCCTCCACTCGGATCTGGTATAGAATAGTTAATATGAGAATATGATTGATACATTTGTTGCAAACTATGAAATGTATCTGTTTTGGCATTTTTTATGTGATTCAGAATAGGAAATTTTCTTTAATAACGTTGCAGTTTATCAAAGACAATTCAGCGAAGAGAATTTTCTATACAATCCTATTTATAATCAATACTAGTAGTCTATAATAAAATAGAATGATCTTGAATAATGAAAAAACACACAACTTGAACTGGTGTTTTGACATGAATGTGTTGGAGTGATCCAGGAAATTGCTTCCAAAAGACAAGCAAGCATCAGGAAACACTAAGAAGCGTTTCATTCAATCAGTGTTCGCTTGAAGTTTTAGCCAGAAATATCAAGGAAGTGAAACGTCATGTGCAGAGGTTCTATTGGCTGATTGCTGCACTGCTACTATGTTTAGTAGCATTTCAGAACCTCCTAGCAACCCAAGGACATTTAAAAGAGAAAAAACCCGTATTTTCTGTATTGAAATGAACTTTGGAGTAAAGTACTTCTCGCATACTTTGTGTCTTCTCTCTCGTTGTTCAGGTCGCTGTATAGTTCCAGCTTGGGGGTTACAGAATAGTTTAGGAAACGAATATAGCGTTCAATCTGCAAGACTTATCAGAATGGTTTATGAAAATCAGATATTGAATAGAAGTGATGTATTAATCGGGTAGTGTAGAGAGATAAGGTGAAAATAATTGTCCACTTAATAGGTAACAAGATCATAGTAATCAAAAGTTGCCATAGTGGTCAATTAATAGTTGTGGAAATAGTTGGATTGGAGTACAAATAATCTTTTTTCCTAAAAAAACAATCGATTATAGAAGACTGAAAGGTAGGTCAAGATCATGGAGGAATCAAGAACTGATCAAACTGTTTCTTATATGCAAAGGTTAGGTTTAAACTGGTGAATAGCTGTGAGTCAATCAGCAACAACGTAGAACTTCGTACGTACATCAGTTCGAGTTGCTATACCACATTAACACAGAGATACAATTTAAATCCTATAGTGGTGGAGATTGTAAAAGTATAAGCAGTAATCGGAAACATTAGGGTTTGGAGATGTTATTCAAGGAGTATAATCCAGTGAAATAAATTTGGAGAAAAAATAAAGGGACATGAAGAGTTCAGGAGATTAGAATTTTGGATAACACAAACAGTGGATGCACCTGCATCATTGCAAACGAACTTTGAACCATGTCATTCAGGGTCTCTAACCATCGGTTGCTATTTTCTCGCGGACTCCCAACCAGGTGGTCTACATCTACCAACATGGCTTAGTCCACTTGTCAGTGACTTCATGGACTTGTGCCATGTTTTGGTTTAGCCACCTCTAGTTTTCTTCCAACCTACTCCTACACCATAGTTGTACAACAGTTGTGATCATGAGTCAACTGAAGCTAGACCACCATGGAAACATTACCGATTAAACTGACAGTTGCACACTAATTTGTCACAAACTGAGAGCTTATCCTCCACATAACCACAATTCATAGGTCTATTAGAAAAGATAAAATGTTGTTAGATGCAATAGGATGTTTTATTTTCTCAGAGAACCTGAAAGTCTGTCACTCAGAATTACTAATGCAGTATCGTTTTTAAGTTAGTTTACATCACATTCTCCATTATCCAAGTGTAATTATCTCAAATTTATTACAAAAGTAGAACAAATAGTTGGTTACAATTATGCATTCCTTAACGCAGTCATTAATTATGTAATACTATACAATAGAATATTTCGAAAGTACACCATTCTGATTACTTCCAACTAAGGAAAAAGGTTGAGACTATACTTTTTTGGACGACCTTTAAGTGATGCCTAGCTGATCTTGACAGTGTCTATCTACTTACTAGGGCTAAATCAGAGTTGTTAAGCAGTTTGAAGAATATGGATTATGATTCAAAATAGATGGTTAGAGTTAGGAATTAGATCCACTGTTTTTCATCATGAACTGACATCAACTAAAATGCCAAGACACCTTATATGACCGAATGGATGAGTGTATCTCGTGCCCAAATCCAACACCTGTTATCCGAAATCTAATTGGTTCGTCTATAAATTATATTCTCTCCAGGAAGTGATCAGTGGAAAAGACAAATAGACATTTTCAGAAGGAGTTTTGTGGAGATTTTAGGAATTTCACGGATTGAAATCATGAGTCAATTGAAGCTAGACCACTATGGAGAATCTGGGAGCATTGGACAGCCGTTTCGTTCTAGTATGGGACTCCTCATCAGTGCGCATCCATGATATATGATAACTGAACTGAATGGCTGATTCATAGCATTGTGAAAAATCTTAATGTTTATGCACAAACCGTATTGGTTTCATACTTTAGGATAACTGTTTATTTCCTACTTCTATTTTATGATTATCATATGTGGTAATCAGTTAAGGGTAAGTACAATTCTAACGGTTTCTCGTATTGAAGGAATATTGGTTCACATTCTATTCTATGAATACAATTCATAGATGATCAGTTTAATGATTCGATGAACTGAATACCGCAGAAATGTAGTTAATGGCAGATTACACCAATTCTCGTAACGTTTTTGTTATGACATGGGGCCTGTGTACCCTGTTACAGTATGACGAAATGATACCGCCAATTAAAGGACAGTGAATCTCAGCCTCTGAGATGATGAATCATCATATTTCAAAAATGCTGGGTTTAAATACCAACCGAACAGTCCACATCGTAACATAAAATAGAAAATAACATTTGTACAAGATTTAGCCAAATTTGGCTGTGAATGAGGGGAGTAGTAATGAATAGACAGGTCATAATTCAAGGATGCTAAATCGTATATTAATAGTTCATAAATCAAAATGAAGCTTATGATAAGAAAAAAACGAATATGAATAGTTCAGTCAGTTAACCCCTCAAAGGCCCTGGTATGGCCGAGAGTGGTGTTGGCCCGCCTTCCATCTCGAAATGCTCTTACACTGCCACGCGTGTATAGCCTCTGCCAAGCAAGTCCCACTCACTGCCTTCTCGTGGCGGTGTTGTTGTTTACGGAATTGAGAGGACGAAAAGAGAATGTCCAATGCTTTAACCGGATTCCAAACCAATGGTGCACATGGGCTCCAGTATCCTGCGGGAACAAATGGCATATAAACCAATCGTTGGTCACCGGCTACCATGAGACTGAATCTCTTTACGATGCTCCATTGCCTTGTGGAACAGACCTTCAGGTCAAAGGCTCAGGGTGTAGCCACCCTTAGAAAACCACCTGCTTCGGTTTGGGCACCCGGGTAGTCTCACAGCCCTCACACAAATCGAATGATTTATGTGGTGCCTATTTATTTGGTGCCTCTCTGTACCAATGTTTATGTGTTTAAATAAATAAATAAATATTTAACGATTATTAGACCAGAAATCTATTCCATTAGTTACCGTTCATTATTCTTATCGGGATATAACAGTTTCTATCTAAATGACTTCACAGCTTATACTGTCTATAATATTCTACTTTTAAATTATTAATATAATGATCAATCATTTACTGCATTTTTCGTAATATTATAGAACATTGTGCTTTATGCTACTTATATTGATACATATTAGTAGTATATAACACCAAAAGATTATGTAGACCAAATTAAAGAGTATAGAAAGTGAAACAGAGAAGAATTGGGATAACAAACAAAGTTGAGAAATGAGGACAACTGAAAGAATGTATAGAAATAATGTATTTAATGTATGATGTTCAAATTTTACCAAAGCACTATGATTCATTGGTTTGCATCACTTGAGTTCTGATTTATAATCATATGCGTATAATAGTTGGTTGGTGAAGATGTTATCATACTAACACTGTGATTTTAATAAGTTATATATTCACTTGGTATTTTTTGGCTTGTATCTTCCAATTGAGGTTTAAGACATCAAGTGATTGAGTCCTAGAGTGAACATGAACTCTGAGATGCAAGTACATCCAGCTGACGAGTCCCAAATAGGACGAAATGCGCGTCAAATCAGAGTCGACGGACTTTTGGCTGATTTCAATGGTCACATAAGCACGTATATACGATACTGTTAATTGGCAAGTGCAATGTTGTAGCCTCTTGTGAAATTACCCATGTTTGTATTGAATGAAAACAATGACATAAATACAATAAAAATTATATTCTACCAGAAAAGTGACATCAGTCATTTCGTAAAGAATCATCAATGTGATATGCAAATCCATGAAACAATCTTCATTGTATTGAAGTGATTAACAAAATAGAAAGTGTGTTTACTAAACTACAAAATCAAAAGAACAAAGTCGACCTAGTGAAAACGATTGAGAATCTGTTTGTGGGGACTATGGATGAACTCTGTTCCTGCTGTAGAACCATAGCCAAATGCCACAGCCAATGCTCACAGTAAGGAAAGAGATAACTAATGGTACAACGATATACACGTATTGCGAAGATTTTCTTTCCCCAATGTCTACAGTTGTATCTGTAGTCAAGTTCTGAAATGAACGAAATAGTATAATGATTACAAAAATATCAAATATTTACCAAATGTGATTCAGTGCTTGGATTAGTCTTCTTCAATCCATTTGCTAGATCAGTTTCAGTAGTTGCTAGAGTTGTTGTATCTGCGGTTATGTTCTGAAATGAACAAAATAATATAATGATTACAAAAATATCAAATATTTACCAAATGTGATTCAGTGCTTGGATTAGTCTTCTTCAATCCATTTGCTAGATCAGTTTCAGTAGTTGCTAGAGTTGTTGGTTCAGTGGAAACCTTGACAGTCGAGCTCTTCAGAAGAAAGAAACAGTGGAAATATAATTAAATATCAAATATTTCATCTTTCATTATACACTATTGTCAGTATAGATGACAGAAGTGAAATCAATAATTAGTTACATAATTTACACTTGCACAATGTGATAAGTACACACTATCCAACAACTAACTGACGACTTTTGTTTGGGTGATGAAATTTGTTTCCTGGATGTCACATCTTATTACCATCTATACATTATTCAACAAACTTATGGCTGACGGCTTTATTGAAGCAATTCATTCAGGGTACACATTTCTCAACAAGGAATCAGAAATACTAGTTCTGTACTTCAACAATGGGACTACGAATTTTCACTCATTATCGGAACATGCTACACAATTTTCAACAGATTACGCTTCATCACTCAAACTGACTTCATCTATATTCTTCAACATTTCACGTGGATATACTGTTTCAAATGGAACATCGGGAATCACTACACATTCTATGAGCTAAAGAATTAACATCTTTCCAGACATTAGTGTTAAACAACTCTTCTATTCATTGTTGAATATCCACATGGAAATAAAGCATATGTGCTTCAATATCGTATAAGTTACTTTGATTTATGCACTTGGGGTACACTAGAAATCACTACTAATAGGCAACAATACAAATGTTCTTCCGAAAAAAAATGATTGCAATATGGAATATCGTAATAATAAGAACAATCTTCGAAGTCTACCAATTGCTTACTTTTTTCTGGCAACCATTTACTTCGAAGAGATGAACATCCTTATCACTGCTAGTAATGCATTCATTAGCTTTTTCACACCAAATACACGTTGTACTTGATGTTGCGCCATGACATGCTTCAATCGAATTGTGATTTGGACAATCTTCAGTGGAAGGAAGAAGAAGATGATTGCAGTTATCAAACAAAAGATAAATGAATTACAAAAACAAATGTAACTGTAACTCAATGATGACGGTTTCGGAGTTAAATGAGTATTTCATTCTCTGGGCATTTGTCATCACATTGCTCAATCTGAAATTCAATACACTTTTAATGTCATTCACGTTTCCTGAAAACATGATGGAATTGAATAAAGTTACGTTGCATGTTGAACGATGAAATTTGTCAGGTGAATGTCACGGATGTCAATGACTGTTAATATTAGAAAAGAAATATACACGCTAGACGGTCAAAGAATCTCGTTCCTGCATTATGATTCAAAAATATCTCGTGTATACCATGTTTACATATGCAAAATGGAGAATAACATTGTTATTTCACTGTAACTGACTATTTAGAAGCCGATGCACGAACGTCAGTTGTAGTTAGAGTGAAAATTTATTTTCCATTATGTTAATTCAATCAAACAACAAAGGAAGAGTGACATTGGTTCACAATTCATTGTTGAGATTTTCCTTGAAGAGATTTCCGTCAATCTACAATGATAGAAAGTTTCAAACTATGTGGCTACATTCTACCATGTGTGTCATCAGTTAGCACGTTAGATTAGTTGGATCATGAACATTCGTCGATAATGAATAATATTTCAGTCAACGCATATTGAAGTCGACTTGGACGTCAGATTATGGAATGATTCACTCTGTTGTTGAAATATTAATTTCAGTAGTTTAATACATGATGAACTCAACAATGTTTTTGGTTATTCACTGTACGTATTCAGGAGAAAGGAAACGCTTCCATACTGTAAAAACCCTCAGTGTTTTTGATACTGTACAAATATTTACTGACTATGATAAATTGAAATTTGAACACGTGATTTTTCTACTCCTTCAATCTATCGGATGAGTAGGATAAAGTAGAGATTTTAGAAGTTAAGCTATTGTTTCCAAGGCAATTACAGTTTCATGAAGTGTTTCTGGAATGTCAATTCCTCGGTGAAATTTGATATTGCATGTATCAAATGAAAATCAAATAACACTTTCCAGTGAATGCACAATCAACTAACTGACTGTTGTCATCTCATCCATCGTCTTGTGACATTTTGTTCAAGTAAATTTAATCAGACTGAAAACTTCTATTGTAGTTCAAAATGTGTTTATAATCATTCTGAATGTTCATCAGTGAGTCGTTGTTTGGTGTAACGTCAGTTGAGATTGATGGCTTGATATCATTTAATGACTGTGTGAAATCATACATGAAATTTCCAATTTTATGGAACAAAAGTGATGCATTCAAGTGTGAAAATAGTCAACCCTGATAAAATATGGTTTGACATACCCCCGAGAACTTCATATTCCACTAGCGTTCCACTTTCGATCCATTCAAAAGGAATTTCTGTAATAGGCCCTGTCCAACCTAATGTGATTAATTGAACAGAAAAAAACAGTTAAAATTCATATTTCTATTTTGGATATAACACGTTGTTTGTTCGTTTGGGAGGCGATCAAAATAAGAAACTGTTTATTATCTGACTACAGATACAATGACGGTCAAATAACATCCTTATGCAATATGCTCTATATCGCTTAAGGTTCTGGAAGTGACCGATGTTCAACCACTAAATGAAAAATGATATGGTTAAATTGCTGATTTGTTTCACTCAAGTGTCAGTGCAACATCTGCAGAAAAGATATGTTTATCTCGTTACTAATTGTTTCCGAAATAGTGAAGTTTGACCGTCTATTAGTGAATGAGTGAATAAACGAGTAGATATATCGTCTGTTTAGTATCCTCGCTCATATATTCCTGTCTGGATAGTTAAGACTACAAATATCTATCCGCAAATTCGTGATGAAGACATTCACACATCTTAGTTATATTACTCAATATACCAGTTTAGGCAAGCGTCAGCTGACGTGGATCTGGAAATTCTGTCTGATGGAGCTTAGCACAAAACGACAAAACAATACAATTCCCATTGAATCACAACAACTCAAATCTGCTTTGCAATATCAACGAGGATGACGGTTGTTGAATTGAGGATACAAATACTTCGGTATCAATTCGAAAGATAAAAAACATATTCAGGATGAGTTTCGATTATGAATTTTTATTACATGTGACACTTGAATGTTGCTTCAAGATTTCTAAACACCAAATTGATGTTGAATTTCCGATAAATAGTAAAACTAGGACAGTGAGTTTGCCTAAATTATTCAGATTCTATTTCACACATTTTTCCTCAGCAATTCAACGACACATCCATCGCTTTATTGTACAAACAAAAGTCAACTGAATATTGTAGACTGTAAGAAACACAAATTCGGTCACCATTATAAAGTACAGATAACTTCCACGTTGGTATAGTGATGATCATGTACAAACAGAAGGTAACATCATGCTAACAGATGACTACTCATGTAAGTCAATGTAAATTAGAATGTAAATAACATTTGTTACCTTCATCATCACACTGGGAATAATAACCAATGCCCGATCTAACATCGTCTTCCTTAAGTCCACTAGGAATCTGAAAAGAAGTAATGGAAGTCTGAGTCAAGATCTGTCAATACACAACCACCTATATCAAAACCAACCAAACATTGAAGCAATGTGTCATCATTCACATTATGTTATTGAAAGACAACTAATTACACAAACTCCATCTAATTTACAAAGATATTCTGACTCATCTCAGTTGACAACTTCAGTGAAGTTAGATGAACGATCTATTTATCATGGAATGAGACCATACATAGCAAGATGAACAACTACGTCCGTTGTTAGAAGTGTGATTGTGAATAACTGCAATGTCGCTAACGTTAATTTGTTGTTATATTGTGGAATTGTGTTTATGTGTCTACTTATATCAATTGCTGTTCATTTCTCAACAGTATTCATTCCACAATTTGTTCTGATTACCTCCAAACAAACAAGACGGATTCAATTCAATACTCATAAAATTTATCATCTAACCATCCATTTCTAGTTATCCAGTATTTAGTGTATTGCAAATCGATCAAGTTCTAAATAGTTACATTCGAGCAAAGACAATCTGAGAAGCGATCAAGATTTTGACAACATCTCTATCAGAATATTCAATTATGAACTTTTCTAACAACTGGTCTGTGGAAGTCTGAAAATGACCGTTCACGTACAGAATTCTGGCATACACTCTTTGTCCTTGATTGGCTCGAAGGAATCAGAATTTCATTACATATTACATCACTTCCTTGTTGTTCGTTATTTCAAAATGTGCCAGAATAAACTGTGTCATGAACGGATTATGAATAGTTTCATAAAGTCTGTATGCACAATACAGAATGTTGGTATCGTTTCATCCTTTTCAATATATTTCCATGTATTTGACAATACTGATATGCATGAAATAATAGGATAATCCATTCGTTTGTGCAACTTACGTTCTCATAATAGAAATATATCTTCCCATTCGAGCGTATCAGGTACATTGCCTTGATTGTATCATCTGTAAAAAAGAAAACTATCGATATTTAAAATTTCAAGGATTATTGTCGAGCATTTCATTGCTAGATGTGACATTGTATGTGCCTACAAACATAGGGGGATCAGATTTTAGTAGATATTTAAGTGTGTTATCTCAAATGTTTTCGTGATGAAAATAATCTCATGAATGTTGTGTAGATGAAATAAGCATGTATCCTTCATCACGAATATCAGATGCTTAGTTTGTTTAGTTTTCATATTCAAACAATAAATCATCTAGTTCCTAATTAGATCTGATAGTTGGAGTGGCATTCAAATTGGTGGAATATTTCCTATATTTCAACTGGTACAATTGACTCTAGAGGCAAATGAAATGAGCTGCGGTTTGTTTGTTTGTTTGTTTATAATCCGAGTTTTAGAATTTACTTAGTACCTTAGCTAAGAATGATCGTATAATGAGTGAATATCCAGATGAATGTGATGTATACAGAAATGATTTTCCGATGAACATATATGTACAGATTTGTCATCATGTTCCTTTGAAATCTGTCAATAAAGATGAATCCCTGTATTCGTCTATCTAGAAATGAAATGAGAATATAACCTAATGTATCCAAACGTATGTTAATTATTCTTTAAGTTTCAATCAATTATGTATGGACAATCAATGGATTCTATGTGTATTTAGCCTTTGATTTTGTAGAATGGTTACACTTGAATACTTTCGTCAGTTTTTTAAAGACGAATTCAATTACTCAAACGGAATAGAAAACAGTTGTAAAGTGTTCATAGTTCACATGTGATCAAACAATCTTGGATATAGTTACATACTTTTATTATCAATGTTTGTATGACAAGACCTTCTGACAGCAAAATATGCCTCTGAAATAATGAAAGTAAAATAAATTTGTGTTCATGTATCTGTATAATGAATATTTACCTCTTTCAATAAACAAAATGTGTTTGAACACAAGTTATGAAGTTCCTTTTCAAAATTGAAGTGAACCAATTCAACTAAACGACAGTCTCAATGATCTGCATCATTATTTCAACGATATGATGAACGTTTCAATTTAATCAACTAAGAGAAATATTATATTTCTGAAATATTGGGCTTGTTTGTAAGCTTTTGGATAACTAAATAACCGTTAATATCTATTCGACGATAAACATACAAAATAATTTTGTGAAATTCTGTTATTCCAATTGAACAGTATTCTCTTAACTGAACTCATTATTGCTTGGGAATGTTACCCTAATGACATCAATTTCGGTAAGTGAATAAAATGAATACCCTTCATCTTGATATTCTAGGTGTTCTAGTTCTAATCAATCATGTTGTACTAGCACATTATACGTGATTGTTGATTGATTGGATGGTTGAGGTGGTGCATGGAGTCAAACTGCATGATCAACCGATTATGATAATCAAGAATGTGTTTAGTATCCATTAGTTCAACGACAGTGAATAAGAGGGACTGAACTTTTAAGAACCAAGTAAGTGACAGAAAGATTTAGTGGAAATCAAATACAAATTATTGACAGTTCATGTACTTCAATAATCCAAACTGATTTCTCACAGAACATCGCTAATTGTTGCATCTGTGATCAGCTTGATTCGTTCAATCTATCAAGAAGTGTCGTGTTGATGAAAAATCAGTTTTATGATAGTTCGAACAGATGGAAGAGTAGATAATTTCCGCCTAAGCAATTACATTGTATGGTTTATTATTTCTACTCAATTAATTTATGTCTACTTTGAAGTGAATCACTGTTTTATTTAACATTTTCCCTTCACAGTAATGAATACATGTTGTGAACACATTTTTGGGGCATGAGATCACACAAATAAAATAATCACTGTGTACTGACCAGCTCTCATGAAATAATCAAGTTAAATACCGAATCATTTATGCAAAATAAAAATGAGTAATGTAAAACATAAAACAAACAAAACTTCACTTAATAATAGAGGAACTCACCCTTATTCAAAATCTCAACTTCACACTTATCTTTACTGAGGATTTTATTGAAAATTTCTCTTAAATCCTCTTGTTCATAAGAATAAATTGCACCTGTGTTTATCAAATGAAAATATACAATTTGATTAATAATCTATAGTGAATGAATGAAACACTTTGAAATTCACTGGAGACTAGAATGAATTGGATGAACTGTAATTAGTTTACTACAACGGTACAACTTGAACGAGGAAAAACATTAATGGATGTATTGAATGTGAAACAAAAAAAATGCCTAAAACTGATCTATTAAAGTGATGAAAGCGACTTTGATTCATGGAATTGAAACGTCAGTATACAAAACTCAGTAAAAAATTTTAATTCGAGGAAAATAATTCTCTTACCATGACGATCCATATTGAATGTGCGAATATCAGTATAGTAAAATGTAAAGGGGAATTTCAGATGTATTTGCTAGAAATATGCAAACATATAGATTAGCATCTCCGTTGGAAAATGTCGTTAACTCACCCGCACATTAACCGATTTCTCAAAAGTTCCACTAATCATTGGAGGGGATTGATTAGAGCGAATGAACTGGGAATAGTGATAAAAGTGAGACTGAATATTTGTAATGCAACTTGATTGATCACTTACATATTCATATATATCATTTTGGAAAACTACTTTTCCTTGACTAAGTTAATCAAAGTTTTCACAAAATTCTTGACAATCAAAATATCCCCATGTAAGGATAATGATTGAATAGATCGTTACCAACTGACCAAATGAAAATGTAGATCTAAAATGGTTCAGATGAATAGAACAATTTTATCTCATTAGATCAAATTGAAATACGATCATTTGACTTAATTGTACAGTCAATACTCACATCATTTTCTTGTTTTAGACGTTGGTAGAATGTGTCGAGTTTATATAGAATTTTTTGGAAGTGTTTGTATGTTTCTTTCAGATTGGATGATTCAAATTAACCATTAAGATGATGAAATTTCATAGAATCATTTCATAATTATTAACCAATCGTCATAGGAGATGAACTCATGATTATGCAATAGTCTTATACTTAATGAGGTAATATAGTCTGACATTGATACATAGTTGAATGAAATTCCTGACCGCCCCCCTCTATTGATGAAAACTATTTTGGATAGGATTAACACTATTTTAAACTAAGTAATTAGTGCACATATTTTCATGAACAAACATTGTGTGTTACTTGTAATCAATTATGAATTGGTTGTCAACGAGCGTTTAACCATTCACCACTGAGCAGGCCAGCATCCAACAGTGTTCATGTCTAACTTCAACCAATCCACGAAGTTGCGCCACCGTCGCCATTGTCTTCAGTGAGTTGATATCTGATAACAGACCTGGTTGAACTCCACTGGTAGCGGATTCTCACAAGAACTCCATGAGTGTCTCTTGAAGTCAGTCACTAGTGAGCGAATGATTATAATCAGAAAGGGTTTCATGCACGCGATACTGATATGTCCTGAGTTCGAATCTTGGATATGCACTACTGTGGAGTCCCATACTAGAATGAATCGGCCGTCCGGTGCTTCGAGGTTTTCCATGGTGGCCTAAATTCAATTGACTCATGATTTCAATCAGTGGAATGAATAACAGTCCATACTTTCTGTTATGTTTGAAAGCTTCACGAGTTCACTTAAACTGCGAACGAGAACAATACTCAGTGACCAAAGGCCAGTGATCTAACTATTGACGCGTCCCATCCCCGCTATCTAGAAGGAGATGTCCAGGCTTGGTATGGAAGTATATTCTGCAAACAGCCAGAAAGCGAGCAAGCAAGCGAGCAGCAAGCAAACACAATTTAAACATATATATATAATCGATATTGTTATAGAAACTTTTTAAACACTAATCAATGAGTTCATAAATTGACCTATTTTCACATCTAATTGATAGATTCATCAATGACTGCTATTCAAACATTTAATCAATCAGTTCATCAATTGACCCCAATACAAATATCTAAACATTTAATCAATAAGTTGATCGATGCGATAAAATTTAAAAATATGAGTTTGGGGATTTATCGTCCCCAACACTCCTCCCCTTTTTAATAGCAGGCTTTCTTGGGGTCAACCTGCATCTTGACTGTAGCTCGCCATTCTCTTATAGGCCACCGTCTGGGACGTGTTTCAGCTTGTTGTTGAGCTTCTTCTCGTTGTGGGGCTGCTGGTAATTTGAAGGTATCAAGCAGGATGTCGAGGGGGAGATTTACTCCTTTTGATGGGCGGTCTGAGACTATCCGCTTCGTAATTGGTTTCGGTGTCTAGTCCATGTATCTCTTCCAACCTTTACCTCGTACATAACTTGGCCTAGTCATCCAACCACACTTGCTTCGATCCAAGGAACATGATTTGCTCTGTAGTCTCGAGCGAACACCGGGCATCCAACCTCGTACGCTGGCAGCTTCTGAAATTCGGTCTGCGATGGTGGTTGTGTGGTTCTTTAGCACATGAGACTGTGGACCGTCCTCAATTTCCTTCCCATCAGGATCTCTGCGGGGGACTTCTGATGTGGTAGCATATCACTAGGTGTTGTTCGGTAAACAAACAAGAAATTCTGTAGTGTTTCTACCGGCATCCCCTCCCCTTTCGACTTCATTAGAGCTCTCTTGAATGTATCCACAAATCTTTCTGCCTGGCCATTTGACTGTGAGTGGTAAGGTGGAGAGTGGAAATGCTTGATCGATAGGCGTTTGAGAAATTCTTGAAATTGACTTGAGGTGAATTGCGAACCATTGTCGGAAACGATTATATCCGGTAACCCATTGCGAGAGAACATCACTGTCAAAAGTTGCATCGTTTGGGTTGTCGTTGGTGGCATGACGGGAACGATTTCTGGCCATTTCGAAGAGGCGTCAACAACGACTAGATAGGTGATTCCATTAATTGAGCCTGCGAAATCGACATGTATCCTGGACCAGGGATACTCAGGCTGTGGCCATGGGACCGGCAGTAGTTTCGCGTTACACTTGGTTGCTTGCTGACACTGTGCGTGGTCCTCTGTCAATAGGGAGGTAATAACTGCATCTTCGCCTAACGTATGGTGTAAATCAATAATCATTTGATTGCAAAAAGCCAACACTATTTATGATTTGATTACATTTGTAAAATAGAGATTCTCAATACTATGAAAGTGAATTGTGCACTTCAACAAGAAGTTGATCATAACTGAAATATTATTTCATTAATTATTTCAATCTGTAATTGACTAAACAGTTGTTACGTAATTTTGTGAATTCACCAACATTTGAATTGTTTTCTATTATACAAAATATTGTATCACTAATATGTAGACTGTTAAGTTATTATCATTATTCGTTTATGTTTTGTTAGTAGTAGTAGTAGTAGCAGTAGCAGTAGCAGTAGCAGTAGCAGTAGTAGTAGTAGTAGTAGTAGTAGTAGCAGTAGCAGTAGCAGTAGCAGTAGCAGTAGCAGTAGCAGTAGCAGTAGCAGTAGCAGTAGCAGTAGTAGTAGTAGTAGTAGTAGTAGTAGTAGTAGTAGTATTAGTATTAGTAATAGTAGTAGTAGTAGTAGTAGTAGTAGTAGTAAAAATAATAATAATAATAACAATACGTTCATTAATTTATATCGTGAATTGATATGTTTTATCTTCTTATTTTTAGCAACACCTGACACAAATAGATCTTGTGATTTCGAAACAATCTCTACTTTCACCATCAGAAGTCATAATTCTTTGAAATAAACATTTTGCATAACTCGTCGCGCTGAATTCATATAGTTTAGATGATATTTTTAGATTAGATGTTTTTGAAAACATAGTTACATTTATACACAATGGTGAACATTCTTACTTGTTACCATGGAAATACTTGAATATGGTGTGATTTGTGAAATAGGAAGGTCACTTCATAAGTAACGGAATGACTTGTAGTAAGATTCCACATTTTTATCAATATAATAATACTACTAATAATAATGTTGATAATAATAACAACGTTGTATGATCATAATATGTAATAAAAGGTGTGGTATAGTCAAAGTGATCACGAAAACGAAATAATGTGGATTAGGATAGAGATAATCACAAAGAGAATTGGGATAATAGGTTCATAACATGAACTTGAAGTGTCAAGTGATTGAGTTGTGAACCACGGTAAACATGGAGACTGGATATACCTCTTCTTGATATATTAGTTCGGTTTTCAGGATTTGATCCAGATGACTACAGTTATGTTTAGTACCCATAGTCTAGCTCCTATTATGTCACCATATAAATCGTGCTATTGTTTCAGGGTTTGTTTACTGACCATGTCAGGTGTGAATAATATGAATCGAAATCAAATTAGCTGCATAACACCAATGTCTTTTGAATGATACACGAATCGAACTACTATTGAACATTTGATTGGTTAAATCAATCTATTAAATGAGTGAATAGCAAACTGTCACAGTATTCAATCTGTGTAGATTTCATTTATTCAAAGCATAAACCGAAATGTGTACTTCTGCGTGATGAAACACAAAGATAACCATGTGTAATACATCATCACGGAGATGGATGTTTGAAGACACGAATTGTGATCGAATTGTGATTCATTGGTTTATTTTCATGGATTACATGTTAAGACTGAAAGTCTGATTGAACAATAGCATGTAAAGCAGAGCTCTGATTGAGTCCCGAATTGTAGCGACACATAGATTGTTGTACATTTATCGGAATTTCTTAAGCTAGCATAAGTCAGTAACGGGGAAAACGAGTAACGTGGAATGAAAAATCATACAGCTATGGTGTATACTACTTTAGTCTGTCGATATAAGTAGTTTGTAACACCGATCGGAAATGCAAAACCTGATAGCAGAAGGTTAAGAAGATCGAATTGAAGAGAATATAAGGGAGAAAGGAGAGTATGAACTGGAAGAATCATGCAGAATGTGATGGACAAATGATGGAAATTCACAACTGAAGGATTCAATGCAATGGTTGTGATATTTTATCAAGTCTGTCAAATGCCCTCAGATGGCTGATAGTGTATGTATGAATGTATGGAAATAGTTAACTATTTTTGCATTCCCAAGTTAGTGTTTCAATCAATATTCATTAAACCGTAGATAAAAATGACTTTATGAAGTGAATTATCACGAAAACTTGTCAATTTCCAAACCTACTTCATACAAACACCACAAATCTGTCAATCGTATGCATTTATGTATAAGATTTGCAATGACAAATTAAGAATTCTGTCTGATTCATCGCATTGAATATAACATAACACCACGTTCTATCATCATTTCTCTTTACATCCGATAACATTTTCAAAGTAAAATTGATTACTACTCCTTCTTCAATCTCAGTGTAAACAACGTGTTTGTCTAATGAACAAAACATATTTGTGTTGACCTCTTTCTTGTTTATAGAATCCGCTATGATTATACTTTGTTTATCATTGATCACATCAG
The DNA here is from genome assembly GCA_944470205.2 of Schistosoma margrebowiei. Classification (NCBI taxonomy): domain Eukaryota; kingdom Metazoa; phylum Platyhelminthes; class Trematoda; order Strigeidida; family Schistosomatidae; genus Schistosoma; species Schistosoma margrebowiei. Next base: position 4,351,818 of record OX104024.1, read on the forward strand.
TCTATCTCATTAATCAAAAAACAATGTGGTATTCTCTATTGTGTATTGTGGGTGTCATATGAATGTTGGTTGCTAATTTGGCGGACATTAAAGATGAGTGAGATTCTCATTTTACAAATTAATATTACTACTTTTCTAAAAAGAAGATGAACTGGAAGCAAGTATTCTGGTTGTAAATTCATAAGGGATCGTATTGATGGTCCTTTTTATTCTAATAAAATCATCCAGTTTCCCGTCCGTGATTTATCAATCTGTGAGACTAAGAGGACCATTCAATCATTATGTAAATGAGGAAGTGCAACTTGACAGTGCTCGATATCAGCAACTTAGAAAAATGGTTTGGATTCGGTGGAGATGCTCTGATGCCGTGTAAAGAAGCACCCAAAGCACTTGTGCAATGCGAATCTCATGAACCTAGAAACATCAAAACATCCTTCAAAACAAAGAAGGAGGGAATCATAATGAATGCTACTAAATGTTATGCAAACAGCAATGATAGCAACGACAACGACAAAGATCGAGTTTTCGAGGTTCCACAATCGATGATGGAGTAGTTCTCGTCAAAAGACCTGATCATCCTCATTGGAGGCCTGAACGCCAAAGTAGGAATGTATAACGACGGCTTTGAAAATATCATGGTACGACATTGACTGACCGGGAGAAAGAAATGGAAATGGAGAGAGAGTTGTAAATCTATGTGCATTCAACAAATTAACTACAAGCATCACAACATCACCTCACAAATGCATTCACAAAGCTACACGGGTCTCACCGGATCACGCTGCATAGAACCAGACAGAACAAGATAAAGAACAGGGAGAAAACAATCAACAACAGCCGAACAATAACATAGGAAATCAAGGCCCGAGCTGAATAAACGGAAGCAAAATATCAAGTGAAGAGGAGCATTACAGCCGACAAGCAAAAGTACGTGGAAGACCGTGCTACAAAAGGAGATAAAGCTGTAGCTGCAAGAAACATGAAACAACTATACCAAACGACAAACAAACTGGCAGGAAAATATATTTAACCAGGGTGACCGGTAAAGAACAAAGTAGTCAAGTCAATCAATGAGATTGAAGATCAGATGAATACATGGGTGGAATACTTCAAGCAACTCTGGAACAGACCAGCTTTGTTGAGTCCACCAGAAATCGAAGCAACACACACTGACCTTCTTATATATGTCACTCCCGCCAATGAAACAAAGACCTCTGAACTGTGTGCATTTAGGAATATGATTTGATAATTCATGAATTCTGTCCAATTCACCGCATTGAATATAACATCACACCACGTACTATCGTCATTTCTCTTACATCCGATAACATTTTCAAAGTAGAATTGATTACTTCTTTAATGTCGATGTAAACAACGTGTGCATTTTCTTAACAAACATATTTCTGTTGACCTCGTTTGTTTATAGAAACACTAATGATCATACTTTGTTGTCAATTATCACCTCATTCCATCTCATAATGAGATCATATTGGTATTGTCTATACTCTATTCTGTTTAGTGAGTGTAATATAAATCTGAGTTAGAATAAAATATTTCGCTTCGTAGTAATCTGTTCATGTGACTGACAAAATGATTAGAATTCTCATGTTATAGAAGATTACTACTTCCCTTAAGGAAAATCAAATGAAAACAATCACTGTTGTGGTATTTATAAACCTCTGGGGTCCAATCTTCATGGCTTTTCATTCGCTGGAGTACCTGTAGTTGTATGTTATTCAACTGTGTATCAGAGATCTGCATTATTGTATGGTAAGTTTGCAGCTGGCCAAACACTAGTAACAGACATATATGTATGTATCACATTGTATTTTAGCTACAGCTTAATTCATAGAAACGGACTGCAGATTACATCTCTTACCTCAGTGGAACGATCACCGTTTGCTCGTTCATTTCGTTTGGAATCAGCAAGTGTCTTCACCAAACAGGACTATATCATCTGCGTATTGTAAGTCGATAAGTGGACCTGTTGGAAGGAGATCAATGCCCGAGAATTCAATCGACGATAGCGTTATTTCCATCAGTAGGTCTATGATGAAGTTAGACAAAAATAGAGAAAGTGGACAACCTTGACGGACACCACTTAATCTTGCAAAATCAGATGACAGTTCGCCATAAGCACTGACTCAACTAGTATTGTTCGAGTGAAGAGAATTTACAAGGTTTATGTAGTTTTGATGTGAGCCTTTCAATGACAGACACTGTCACAGCACGTCTCGATCCACGGAGTCAAATACTGCTTTTTAATCAAGAAAAACTATCATCAGTACTCAGTCATATATATACCACTCTAATCCTTAGGAAATTGATCCGTTTCACAGACAATGAAATGAAAATGTCTTTAAGGTCATTTCTGATTGCCATCGGTTGATACTCGCGTTAGACTACTTCTGATTAGCTCTCTATATCAACATTTTTATGTAACTATAGGATAATTTCCATAAAAAACATTTTCGAATTATTGCACAACTTTTCTAATTGGTTCGATATTCACTAAATATGATGTGTTTGAACTTATCATTTATTTATGTCAAATGGTAGGGGCCAATAGGTAGAGGGCCGTGATTATCCAACTACTTGTAATATGTAGAACTTGACAATATGAAATATCTGTAATCTTGAGAGGATTGACGTTCTCTGAGTAAATTGAAACCATATTAACTAATATCAGTCAAAGAAGCCGATATTGAGCTACTAGAATTGAAATTAATCTCCAGTAATATTCAGATATCAGTGTTACTAGTATTTGATCATAGGTGTCTTGGAAGCATTGATCGTATATCCTGATACCACTGAGTAAGTAATCCAGTTGTCAGGAAACGAGTACTAGATAAGGATGATAAATCAATTGATGAAGTAGTGAAAGTTCATTGGTTGAGATCACTGATACACGTGTTACCTATGCCCAAACACCGACCGCCCCGACGAGCGATGTTTTATGGTGTAGGAGTAGGTTGGAAGAATACTAGAGGCGGCTAAACCAAAACGTGACACAAATCCATGAAGGCACTGACAAGTAGACCGAGCCATATTGGTAAGTCTAGACTGTCTTGTTAAGATCCGCGAGACGATAGCAAATAATGGTTAGAGATCTTGAATGACGTGGCTCAAAATTGTTTGCAATGGTGCAGGTACATCCACTGTTTGTGTTCTCCGAAATTGTAATCTCCTGAAATCTTCCTGTTCCTTTGTTTTCCTTCTCTTTGCAACTTTATTTCACTGAATTATACTCCTTGAATAACATCTCCAAACCCTAATGTTTCTGAATGCTGCTTATAATTTTACTACCTCTACCATTATGGGATTTGAATGGAACATTGTATCTGTGTGCTGATGTGGTATGTCAACTTGAACTAATGTAAGTACGAAATTCTATTTTGTTACTGACTGACTGACTGAACGAACAGTAACTATCCATCATTGCTTACAATTAAAGAGTGAATTTAAGATGAACTGATACTAAGAATATCATACATACCAATGTTAATTATAATGAGATGAATGATATTTTAAGAAACCACTTATTTAAACAGTAAAAAAACAAACTTAATGTCATAGAAATTAATTAACACAATTGTTTTAACTACTTATATAAATATAAGTAGTTGAATATGATCAAAATTTAATAGTAACCAATTTCTTACAGCATATTCATATGATTTTTCACAGAAAACGTAGCATAATTAGGCAAATTTCGATATGAATCATCAATCTTTTCTTCATGTTCTTCAGTATTCTTCTTAGTAGTCTGTAAAAGACTCAATTCAGTAGAAGTATTTGGAAAGATTCTTTTATCAATCATATTATCATCACCATCCTCATCATTGGGTGAAGAATTGAGTTGATTTTTAACTTGTATCAATAATGATTGAAGATGATCTAACTCCTTTCGAACCTCATCTATTTCATGTTCATCAAGACTGGATATTGAATGTGGAGATTTTTCTTTTGGAATATAAGAACATCGTGGAGAGAATTGACTCATTCTATGCCTTATGTAAATTGAAAAACAGAAGACAAGTATGGTTGATAATCATCAAGAGAAAAGTTAACAGATATGAAGTTGCAACTATGATTCAAAACAATTGAACCAAGTAATAACAACTTAATAGATTTGAAAAAGATCAATCGTTGGGTGAATATCACCAATGATAACATCTCAGATTATGAGGATATGTGATGTCTATTTTAAACACGCAGAAAATATCAGTCTTCTCAGAGTTGAACATATGCCGTAGACGATGAACGCCAATTAGTACAATGAAAGATGAGGTAGGATTTCGTATAGATCACCTATAGGGATGTAATTAATGACAAGAATTAGATAATTTGTGATAAAAGGTCACCAATGGTTTATGATAGAATTGAAAATGTGAACAATTATATTTTAACTACTTATATAAATATAAGTAGTTGAATATGATCAAAATTTAATAGTAACCAATTTCTTACAGCATATTCATATGATTTTTCACAGAAAACGTAGCATAATTAGGCAAATTTCGATATGAATCATCAATCTTTTCTTCATGTTCTTCAGTATTCTTCTTAGTAGTCTGTAAAAGACTCAATTCAGTAGAAGTATTTGGAAAGATTCTTTTATCAATCATATTATCATCACCATCCTCATCATTGGGTGAAGAATTGAGTTGATTTTTAACTTGTATCAATAATGATTGAAGATGATCTAACTCCTTTCGAACCTCATCTATTTCATGTTCATCAAGACTGGATATTGAATGTGGAGATTTTTCTTTTGGAATATAAGAACATCGTGGAGAGAATTGACTCATTCTATGCCTTATGTAAATTGAAAAACAGAAAACAAGTATGGTTGATAATCATCAAGAGAAAAGTTAACAGATATGAAGTTGCAACTATGATTCAAAACTATTAAACCAAGTAATAACAACTTAATAGATTAGAAAAAGATCAATCGTTGGGTGAATATCGCCAATGAAAACATCTCAGATTATGAGGATATGTGATGTCTATTTTAAACACGCAGAAAATATCAGTCTTCTCAGAGTTGAACATATGCCGTAGATGATGAACGCCAATTAGTACAATGAAAGATGAGGTAGGATTTCGTATAGATCACCTATAGGGATGTAATTAATGACAAGAATTAGATAATTTGTGATAAAAGGTCACCAATGGTTTATGATAGAATTGAAAATGTGAACAATTATATTTTTGACTCATAGTGATGATGAGTCCAGAATTTAGAATAGATATCTGTTAAGTCTGTCGAAGCGTCCAAGTCACTCGATTGAGATACGCGCAAAACCGAAGTTTCCAAAACAACGATTTGTCTACAATAGCGGTTCTTTGTTAAATAATACAAAGAATTTAGTTACAAACATCAACTTGTGAGGTGTCTGAGGCGTTTAAACGCGTCTTTCAAGAATGAAAATAACAAAGGATTTATGTAAGAGTAACATAAAAAATAATTACAACGTACGATAGGACAAAGACAACCTGATAGTTGTGTGTAAATTTGATAACACTTTCTCATCAACCAAAACCCGAACCAAGAGCAAAACCAATATGGAAACTGTTGAGTTTAAACAAATTCACGAAACTGTAGATAACCGCTGCATTGATTAGGGTAAAGTAATTATAATGATAAATACAATAAACGTTATAAGTATGTGTGAACATTTCAGAATATTACAGTACAACTTGCGTTACAATATAAGTGTGAAAATTGTTGGCAATACAACTGCTTACTGAATGTGAATAAGTAGTATAAGACTGTATACAAAAGACTAGAAAGGGAACAAGAAGGAACAATGTAAAACAAACTTAACAACATCTTTCGTGTTTATAATAATCTTTCAACTGATTTCAGTCATATCTTCATTAAAAAATATAAAATCTCTTTTATCCAGTCATATATCGATCATTATCAGCATGTGGTTATGGAGATTATGAAGTTTTTGATTGAGATCATCAACTGATTGATGTTAGACCATCACCAGCAACACTGGACGGCTGTCCAATGCTTCCAGCTTTTCAATGGTCGTCTAACATCAATTGGTTCATGATGTCAATCAAAATATATCGATATGTTTGCTACACAAACTGTCAATTCGAATGATTGATTTAACTTAAAATGAATGAAGAGACTGCTTGTTTTGTGATTAACATTTATAATGAAATACCATTCTACGTGGGGTTCAATTTTTCATAGACTATTCACTACACAATCCTTCTATTCTAGACTTCTACTTCTGGACGATTTAGTGCACTAATAGAAGAATAGGGGGATGAATGATAAAGATTTATTTCTGTTGTGACTTTATGAGGCACTTGTTATCACGTAATCTATTCGCCAATCAAAGTACGACTTATTCGCTCTTATACTGTACTAAACTAATGATATCCAACCGGTCTGATCAGCCTAGCGTCATAATGGTTCGTCGCTCACCTAGCCCATCCACTTGAGTCCAGAATGCCAGCAACAGCCTCCACTATGCGAACCATATACTTCAGACATACTGGGTTTATATACCAGCCAAACAGACTGCAACGCACCATAAAATAGGAAATAACATTCATACACAGTAACGCCAAAATGTGGATGTGAACGTGGCAGATGGTAATTAATAAACTGAAAGTAATCTAAGAACAATAAAGCGTATACCAATAATCTATAGGTTAAAATGAAGCTTATATTAAGAGAAATATAGATATACACAGTCTAGTTACTGAATATCTATTGATTAATAGGTCCCAAACGTTACTCGTAATGTAATCTTCACTAGGATAGAACAATTTCCATGTATAGAAAATAGACTGAACAGAACACCTCATCTAACTTGTTATTCCTATATTATTATTTAAACACATTGATACAAGGAAGCATCGAATAGATATACTTCATACTTCATCATTCGATTTGTGTGAAAGCTGTGATACTGCACGGGTGCTTAAACCGAAGCAGGTGATTTTCTTTGGTGGCCACACCCAGAGCCTTCCATCTGAAGGTCTGATCCACAAGGCAGTGGAGCATCTTAAGGAGATGCAGTCCCACGTTAGACGGTGACCAACAATTGTTTCGTACGCCATTTGTTCCCTCAGAATACTGGAGCACAAGTGCACCATTGATTTAGTTTGGGATCCGGTTAAAGCATTGGACATTCTCTTTTCGTCCTCTCATTTTCGTAAACAACACCTCAAACACAAGAAGGCAGTGAGCAGGACTTCCCTGTCAGAGGCTTTATACGCATGGCCATGTGATAGCATTTCGAGAGGGATAGAGCTGACTCTCCCCACTCTTGTCCGTATCAGGATATTTGAGGGCAGCTTTCTACTTCTATCCAATTGTTGTTCATTCTTCTCATATCTGTCTCCATTTTTCGGCGTGATGCGATTTTTGGTCTTCATCTGCTCTTTCGACCTTAAAGATTTCAAGATGGAGACTACTTGGTTAGGGTCCGCGCGACTTTCATAACCAATGGTTGGAGATTCTTGGTGACATGGCTCAGAATCGATCACAATTGCATCAGTGTATACACCCTTAAACTAAGAGGTTAAAATCTCTTCATATGTTTCTTTCTAAGAACTAATTCTTTCTTCCTGTACTAGATCTTTATTGAAATCTTTCTTTTATATATTACCACCTCTGAATTAACTACTTTTATGAATCCGGTGTTCATTTTGATGTACTGATGCGGTATGGCAACTTTGACCGATACATATATGTGCCTGAACCTGCGTTGTATGTGACTGACTGACTGACTTCCAAGTGAGAGCTTTCCTTGTGACGCAGTTTGAGCTTTCGTCAATGAGTGTCCTATCCATTTCCAGCACTTCTTTCTCCACTGGGATCTGGTATAGAATAGTTAATATGAGAATATGATTGATACATTTGTTGCAAACTATGAAAGGTATCTGTTTTGGCATTTTTTATGTGATTCAGAATAGGAAATTTTCTTTAATAACGATGTAGTTTACCAAAGGCAACTCAGCGAAGAGAATTTTCTATACAATCCTATTTATAATCAATACTAGTAGTTTATAATAAAATAGAATGATGTTGAATAATGAAAAAGCACACAACTTGAACTGGTGTTTTGACATGAATGTGTTGGAGTGATCCAGGAAATTTCTTGCAAAAGACAAGCAAGCATCAGGAAACACTAAGAAGCGTTTCATTCAATCAGTGTTCGCTTGAAGTTTTAGCCAGAAATATCAAGGAAGTGAAACGTCATGTGCAGAGGTTCTATTGGCTGATTGCTGCACTGCTACTATGTTTAGTAGCATTTCAGAACCTCCTAGCAACCCAACGACATTGAAAAGAGAAAAAACCCGTATTTTCTGTATTGAAATGAACTTTGGAGTAAAGTACTTCTCGCATACTTTGTGTCTTCTCTCTCGTTGTTTAGAACGCTGTATAGTTCCAGCTTGGGGCTTACAGAATAGTTTAGGAAACGAATATAGCGTTCAATCTGCAAGACTTATCAGAATGGTTTATGAAAATCAGATATTGAATAGAAGTGATGTATTAATCGGGTAGTGTAAAGAGATAAGGTGAAGATAATTGTCCACTTAATAGGCAACAAGAACGTAGGAATTAAAAAGTATCATAATGGTTAATTAATAGTGATGAAAATAATTGGAAAGGAGTATAAATAATCATTTTTTTTCTAAAAAAAAAACAACTAACAATCGATTATGGGAGATTGAAAGGTAGGTCAAGATCATGGAGGAATCAAGAACTGATCAAACTGTTTCTTATATGCAAAGGTTAGGCTAAAACTGGTGAATAGCTGTGAGCCAATCAGCAACAACGTAGAACTTCGTACGTACGTACATCAGTTCGAGTTGCTATACCACATTAACACAGAGATACAATTTAAATCCTTTAGTGGTGGAGATTGTAAAAGTATAAGCAGTAATCGGAAACATTAGGGTTTGGAGATGTTATTCAAGGAGTATAATCCAGTGAAATAAATTTTGAAGGATAAAAAATAAAGGGACATGAAGAGTTCAGGAGATTAGAATTTTGGATAACACAAACAGTGGATGCACCTGCATCATTGCAAACGAACTTTGAGCCATGTCATTCAGGGTCTCTAACCATCGGTTGCTATTGTCTCGCGGATTCACAACCAGGTAGTCTACATCTACCAACATGGCTTAGTCCACTTGTCAGTGACTTCATGGACTTGTGCCATGTTTTGGTTTAGCCGCCTTTAGTTTTCTTCCAACATACTCCTACACCATAGTTGTACAACAGAACATCCTTAACATATTAACAGTTGTGATCATGAATCAACTGAAGCTAGACCACCATGGAAACATTACCAATTAAACTGATAGATGCACACTAATTTGTCACAAACTGAGAGCTTATCCTCCACATAACCACAATTCATAGGTCTATTAGAAAAGATAAAATGTTGTTAGATGCAATAGAATGTTTTTTTCCTCAGAGAACCTGAAAGTCTGTCACTCAGAATTACTAATGCAGTATCGTTTTTAAGTTAGTTTACATCACATTCTCCATTATCCAAGTGTAATTATCTCAAATTTATTACAAAAAGAGAACAAATAGTTGGTTACAATTATGCATTCCTTAACGCAGTCATTAATTATGTAATACTATACAATAGAATATTTCGAAAGTACACCATTCTGATTACTTCCAACTAAGGAAAAAGGTTGAGACTATACTTTTTTGGACGACCTTTAAGTGATGCCTAGCTGATCTTGACAGTGTCTATCTACTTACTAGGGCTAAATCAGAGTTGTTAAGCAGTTTGAAGAATATGGATTATGATTCAAAATAGATGGTGAGAGTTAGGAATTAGATCCACTGTTTTTCATCATGAACTGACATCAACTAAAATGCCAAGACACCTTATATGACCGAATGGATGAGTGTATCTCGTGCCCAAATCCAACACCTGTTATCCGAAATCTAATTGGTTCGTCTATAAATTATATTCTCTCCAGGAAGTGATCAGTGGAAAAGACAAATAGACATTTTCAGAAGGAGTTTTGTGGAGATTTTAGGAATTTCACGGATTGAAATCATGAGTCAATTGAAGCTAGACCACTATGGAGAATCTGGGAGCATTGGACAGCCGTTTCGTTCTAGTATGGGACTCCTCATCAGTGCGCATCCATGATATATGATAACTGAACTGAATGGCTGATTCATAGCATAGTGAAAAATCTTAATGTTTTTGCACAAACCGTATTGGTTTCATACTTTAGGATAACTGTTTATTTCCTACTTCTATTTTATCATTATCATATATGGTAATCAGTTAAGGGTAAGTACAATTCTAACGGTTTCTCGTATTGAAGTGATATTGGTTCACATTCCATTTTATAAATACAATTCATAAATGATCAGTTTAATGATTCGATGAACTGATTACCGCAGAAATGTAGTTAATGGCAGATTACACCAATTCTCGTAACGTTTCTGTTATGACATGGGGCCTGTGTACCCTGTTACAGTATAACGAAATGATACCGCCAATTAGAGAACAGTGAATCTCAGCCTCTGAGATTATGAATCATGATATTTCAAACATACTGGGTTTATATACCAACCAAACAGTCCACATCGTAACATAATATAGAAAATAACATTTGTACAAGATTTGGCCAAATTTGGCTGTGAATGAGGGGAGTAGTAATGAATAGACTGGATATAACTCAAGAATGTTAAATCGTATAATAATAATTCATAGGTGAGAATCAAGCTTGTGATAAGAGGAACACGAATATGAATAGTTTCGTTATTTAACAATCATACGATAAAAACATATGGATACTATTTGTCCATAAAAAGATCCCAAAAGCTTACCATTCATTATTCTTATCAGGATATAACAGTTTCTATCTAAATGACTTCACAGCTTATACTGTCTATAATATTCTACTTTTAAATTATTAATATAATGATCAATCATTTACTGCATTTTTCGTAATATTATAGAACATTGTGCATTATGCTACTCATATTGATACATATTAGTAGTATACAACACCAATCAGTAGTAGAATGCCTAATAGTGAAAAAGATTATGAAGACCAAATTAAAGAGTATAGAAAGTGAAACAGAGAAGAATTGGGATAACAAACAAAGTTGAGAAATGAGGACAACTAAAAGAATGTATAGAAATAATGTATTAAATGTATGATGTTTAAATCTTACTTGAATTCTTATTTATAATCATATGCCAGCTTACATGAGACTGTATTTCCTAAAGTTAATCCAATGTCTTGTAGATTAGACCTTTAGGTCAAAGGCTCTAGTTATGGCCCCCTATGAAAACCATTTACTTCAGTTAGGGCACTCGGACAATATTCTAACCTTTACATAAATCATTTGATTTATATGAGGGCATATATATATATATATCATACTACTTACAAAACTATTTATATTATATAATGATATATTATCGATCACATTTGTTATATACAATTAAATGTACTTTGTCATTTTTCATATTTGTCAACATTTTTCATCAAGGTCAGTATTTTCATTGTTACTATAGTGATAAATATTGATTGATAATGATATCAAAAAATAAACTTATCTTATTGCTCTATTCATATTTCTATATTCGTTTCTATATCATTCAATATTCAATATATAATAATCAATGCATAGTGATTAGAATTATTATGGAATAGTAAAACAATAGAGTAAGTGTTATATCCTGATAATCATAATGTATGGTAATGATTTGGAATCCATTTATGCATCAATATTATACGTATATTGTTATTGTATAATTGCTATCTAACTAAACTATTCATATTCGTGTTCCACTTGTCATAAGCTTTAATTTGATTTATGAACTATTATTATACGATTTACCATTCTTGAGTTATGGCCTGTCTATTAATTACAGTCTCCTACATCCACAGCCACTTTTGGCTTGATCTTGTATAAATGTTGTTTACTATTCTATGGTACGATGTGGTCTGTTTGGCTTGTATATAACTCAGTATGTTTGAAATAAATGATTAATATTGCAGAGGCTGAGATTGGTGTTGTGGACTTAACTGGCTGGGCTAGGCAGGCAGCAGGACCGAAAAGTACTCTAGACTGCTCGTACGTGTTTTATGCATCGTTGGTCCAATCGATAAAATACTGTTCTCTAATTGGCGATATCATTACATTATACATTAACAGGGTACACAGGTCATATGTTATAACAATAAGTATTCAAATTATTTGTTGAATTGTGATTTCAGTGGTTGACATCATGAGTCAGTTGAAGCTAGACCACTATGGAAAACCTGGAAGCACTGGATGGCCGTTTAGTCCCGGTATGGGACTCATCAACGGTGCGCACCCACAATCCGGCCCCCCGTGATACTCGAACCCATAACCTATCAGTCTCGCGCCAGGCGCTTAGCCAACTAGATCACTGAATCGATTTCCAACGATGTTAATGTCTAACTTCAAACATTGTGATTGTGAAAATGTTTTTTTCTTTTCCTTTCTTTTCTTTTTCTTGCTTTTCTTTCTTTTTTTCTTTCAACCAAGAAAAGAGGAACATTCAGACAATATAAAGTTTCGTAATAACATTTACAATAGAAATAATCTATGAATCCAATGGATTTATGCCGAAAATCTAAGAGGTAATGAGTTATTTTTTTTTAATAAAAAGTTATTTTTATTGAGTCAATTAACAACTAGAGCAGCATGGAAAACTTAGAATCACTGAATGACCATTTCGTCCTAGTATGGGTCTCTTCAGTGTTTCGTATTCATGATTACCGCACCTGGAGATTCATACCTAGCACTTAACGATTTTGTGCATCAATGCTTAACCTCTAAACGATTGAGTCAGTATCCAATGGTGTTAATTTTCAACTTCAAACAATTGGAGAAATTGCATCACTGTTTCCATATTGATTATTATTGTTGGTTTGTAATTATGCATAATGATCTTATTAATTCATACTGATTTGAATCGTATGAATAACAATATCGAGTTCTTCAACAAAGTGTTATATCTCGACGAGAATTATGAATGGCAACTTTTGAGAATTATTTATGGACCAGTACTATACACATATTTTATTGTGTGATAGTTAAGTAGCTCAGCTATACATATTCATGTTCCCCATATTTTTGACCCATGAACTATTATTATACCATTTACCGTCCTTGAGAAGTCAACATCTGAAGGGAAGCACGGAATACAGTGGACAGATAGGATGCAGCTGGACGATCTAGACTTCGAAGATGATGCAACAACAAATGCAAGAGAAGACAACCAGTGTAGCAGCAGCTTCAGCAACAGTAGGTCTCAATAAACACAAAGGGAAGAATAAGATTCCCCAATAATCTTATAATCGATAGACAGTGCATAATTCAAGTATGATAAATCGTATAATAATAGCTCATAAATCAAAATAAAGCTTATGATAAGAGGAACAGGAATATGAATAACTTAATCACTTAACAATTATACAATAACAATATACGTATAATATTGATGCATAAATGGATCCCAAATCATTAACCATTCATCATTCTCATCGACATATAACACAATGATATTTCATTTAAACATAATAACATTAACATTTCTATTATAATCTACCTATCTCAACTGATATTGGTTAATGGTTGAGATCATGAACCAATTGATGTTAGATGAACATTGAAAACCTGGAAGCACTGGATGGCCGTTTCGTCCTACTGTAGAACTCCTCAGCAGTGCGAATGTACGATCCCGCTCCCGGGATCAAAACTTAACAATCTCCACAACCTTTAAACTGATGATATTTGTAGACTTTAATAATTATCGTTAGTGATTATAAAACTTGAATGAATAATTTTCTCAATGAATCAATCTATATACACACTACTATTCATTTTTCATATAAACAGTATTTTAGGTCCAAATGAAACACAATTGACTATGGAATCTTTACAAATTGAACAATCAAAACGTAACCATTTGTTATTTACTATCAATCAAAGAAAGGATCATTTATATCCAATTAAGTTTCATTATGATCAATTACTTGCTCAATTAATTAAAGAAAATGGTCATATTCAAGTAAATAATTTAATTATTCCTAAATCGTAAGTAATAAGATTTAAGAAAAAAACAAACTCTTCATTGATTTCACTGGTTAAGATCATGAGTCCATTAAAGCTAGAACATCATGGCAAACCTGGAACCACTGAACGGTTGTTTCAACCTAGTCTGGGACTCTTCAGCAAGGCACATCCACGATCTCGTCTCCTGCAATATTCGGACTCAGAACTTGTTAGTCTTGCGCGCGTGCGCCTAACCATTAGACCACCGAGCTGGCATCCAGTGGTGTTAATGTCTGACTTCAATCAATCCACGAAACATCCCTCGCAGATCCTGAGTTCGAATCTCGCGAGGAGTGAGATTGTTGATGCGCACTGGTGAGGAGACCCATACTGGGACGAAACAGCCGTCTAGTGCCTCCAGGTTTTCCATGGTGGTCTAGCTTCAATGCAATCATGAGTTCAACCAGTGAAATTTCTAAAATCTCCACAAAACCCCTTCTTCATTGATTATCAATGTTTCATTTGATCAGTAATAATCTATTTGGCAATATTGATTAAAGTTTATTCATCATAGAACATATTTTTATTGTCATATGTGTTACTTATATCGACATAAGTAGTATATAATGATAGTCAAGAATAGAATGTCTGACATCAAAATGTTAAGAAGATCAAAGAGGAAAGAACCGGAACAAAGAGCAATTCGTATGAAAGTGCAAGACTATTAAGTGATATTTACAAAAGGAATAGTCAAATTTTCTCAGTAGCTCCAACTGTATTTACCAATTTACATGTACGTGCCAAAGCACATACATTGGAAGAATCGAGAGCAGAGTACATGTTTGCATTTCTGAGTAGGTTCCAAAGAAATTGAGACTGAGAAGGACTAGGGCTCTCACCAGTGCAATAGCTCGGTATTTACTTGATATCGGGCATATTATTGATATCTCTTATGCTTTTTAAATTATGCTGAAGCGATCACGACGAAAAAAACTGAAACCGGATCTATGTATCCAAAAAAGAGATAGTAATTAACTTATTATTACCCTGGTAATCCTTCGTGTGTGTGTGTGTTTATTGTTTTGTTTTTGGTTATTAGTTTTATTTTTGTTAATGTTTAGTTTGTGTTCTATTCCTCCGACATTACCGAATTCTGAAACTACCCCATCATTCATATGTTTCCACTCACTTAACTCTCTTCAATTATGTGAACTTTTCAAATTCTGTTCAATGATTACGTAATCCAGTTTATCAGTTTTTAGTACCATGAATCCTTCATTACCTCTAAAATTATCACATGATTACAACCATTGAAATTACTATAATATCTACAAAAAAGCACCTTTCTGATATGAATCAACATATGCTCATTAATGACTGGTTTCAACAGGTATTTCTTGGAGTTCTACTAAAATGCAGTGGACAGTGGAGTTCAACCGGGTCTGTTGTGAGTTAGTAACTCAATGATGACGAGGGTAGATCTATTGCTTAATTTCGTGGATTAGTTGAAGTTAGACTTTAACACCGTTATATGCAGTCTGGCTCAGTAATCTAGAGATTAATCGTTCGCACGTGAGACTGATAGGTCCTGGGTTGGAATCCGTCGAGGTGGGATCATGGATGCACACTGTTGAGGAATCCCATATTAGAAGGAAACGGCTATCCAGTACTTCCTGGATTTTCATTTTGGTCTAACTTCAGTTTTTATTTCCATGAATCTTATGTAAACCATCGTCATTCCAATTCTTTACATTCACTTATATCAATTGCTCCATACCTATATCATATCTCTATGTAAAATTCTAATACAAATTTAGTTGTACGCAGCTGATGATGAGGAACCGCAACAACAAAAATGAATTCATATTATTCTACATCTATATTCGTTCTAGTTTTATTTAAAGTCAAGTTTCATTCACTGAGATAGATGATTTGCTCGTGAAGATTTTATCATTCTTTGGAACAATATCATCCGTACAAACTTTACCTGAGCTACAAATCTTCTCTACCATCTCAGAACAGTCAAGTGTATGACAATTGATTGATATGTTGTAAATGAATTAGTTACTGTATGGTTTTCATATTTCCACTAAGTTGTGTACTTGTACCCTACACTATCACTTTTACTATATGATACATTTGTTTAATTATATCTTAGTAGATTGAAATGAGTAATTTAGATGCTGTATATTAATCTTAGTTTTGAATTTACACATTAAATGAGTAACTAAGGAATTGTATTTCATATTGAAGCTTAAATAGTTTTCGAATCATAGTTCACATATCATGAAACCATTCAATAGATAATTCTGTGGTTAAGCATAAGATGTTTGGTAAAGAGAGCAAGTGATATGATGACATCATAAAAACTTTCGTTCATTGAAGTAATTAATACTTATGTTAAATATTCATTGATTTGCTTAAATTTGAGTCGGTTACATAATTAGGTAGAAGAAAGAATATGAAAACACTATGTCTATCTATGTAGTTGCTGACTACTGATCTTCATCTATATCAGTAAGTATGGAGTTTCTGATTTGAAACCATGTAATTGATTTTGTATATACCTAGAAATAAGTGAAATGACAGAAATTGTGTTACAGTTAGTTTTCTACAGGATGGTATCGTTAATTCCATGCCGAATCTTTATTCTTTATCCGGGCTTCGGACCGGCAGAAGACCCTAAAAAGACTCCAGGTGGAGTTTGGAGTTTACACTGCTTATGTTTACCATTAAGATCATATTGATTTCTTCTTTGGATTCATCAACATGAACCAATACACATTCATTCTATACTCTACCTTGACAATATGAATAAATGCTCAGAGTTTTCTATTGATTATCTCTCTAAACCTAATTGGTTTTGTCTATTCAGAACTATAAATCAACAAACATATCGATGGGGTGAATTTTCAAATCCAACAGCGTTAAATAAATCAATACAACTTCGACATATTCGACACATTCATGATTGTAACAGTCCTATGGATAATAATAATAATAATAATAATAATAATAATAATAATAATAATAATAATGTACAATTAGCTGAGAACATTTTATATCAAACCAATAACAATTCTCGAATTGATATGATCACATTGAATACGGATCGTCGAAAATCCAGAATGAGGTATACTTTTGAAACGTATTACTATAATATGTGTTCATTTTAATTAACAGTTTGCTCTATGTTAAATCTATCGAAGCATCCAGGTCAACCGATTGAGATACACGCGAAACCGAAGTTGAATAATACACAAAATTTAGTTACAAACCTGAACTTGTGAGGTGTCTGTGGTGTTTAAACACGTCCATCAAGTATGAAATAAAATGGCTTCTTGTAACGGTAACATAAAGAATCATTACAACATACGATAGGGTAAAGGAAACCTGATAGCTGTGTGTAAATTTGATAACAGTTTATCAACAATCAAAACCCGAACCAAGAGTAAAACAATGTAAAAACTGTTGCGCTTAAACAAACGCACAAAACTGTTCTTCTTGAGTCATATCTTGATCTTATTAATTATTCACTTATCAATCTTGACTGATTTTATATGAGTGTATGTGTGTGTGTACATCCTATCCTACTCAATTGGACGGGCTAGGTGAGCAACGAACCAAAAAGACGCTAGGCTGATCAGACCGGTTGGATGTCATTAGTTTAGTACAGTATAAGAGCGAATAAGTCGTATTTTGATTGGCGAATAGATTACGTGATAACAAGCGGCTCATAAAATCACAACAGAAATAAATCATTCATCCTCCTATTCTTCTTTTAATGTACCAAATCGTATAAATCCAGAAGTAGATGTCTAGAATAGAAGGATTGTGTAGTGACTAGTCTATGGAAATGTGAACTCCACGTAGAATAGTATTTCATTAGAAGTGTTAGTCAAAAAACAAGCAGTCTATTCATTCATCTCAAGTTAAATCAATCATTCGAATTGACAGTTTGTGTAGAGAACTTATCGATATATTTTGATTGAGATCATGAACCGATCGATGTTAGACGACCATTGAAATCCTGGAAGCCCTGGACAGCCGTCCAGTGTTGCTGGTGATGGTCTAACATCAATGAGTTCATGATCTCAATCAAAAACTTAATAATATCCACAAAACCCATACTGATAATGATCGATATATGACTGGATAGAGCAGATCTTATAATTTGTTATGAAGATATGACTGAAATCAGTTGAAAAACTACTGAAAATACGAAAGATGTCTAGACTCATCATCACTATGAGTGAAAAATATAATGGTTCACATTTTCAATTCTATCATAAACCATTGGGAACCTTTTATCACAAGTCATTTAATTATTGACATTAAAAAATCTCTGTAGGTGATCTACACGAAATCCCACATCATCTTTCATTGTACTAATTGGCGTTCATCAACTAGGACAGATGTTCTACTCTGCGAAGACTGATATTCTGTCTGTGTGTTTAAAATAGACATCATACATCCCCCTAGTCTGAGATGTTATCATTGGCGATATTCACCTAACAATTGATCTTTTTCTAATCTATTAAATTGTAATTTCACTAAAATAATGATCTTGATTAAATAGTGTTGAATAATATCTGTTTACATTTCTCTTGATGATTATCAACCATACTTGTTTTCTGTTTTTCAATTTACCTAAGGCATAGAATGAGTCAATTCTCTCCACGATGTTCTTATATTCCAAAAGAAAAATCTCCACATTCAATATCTAGTCTTGATGAAAATGAAATAGATGAGGTTCGAAAGAAGTTAGATCATCTTCAATCATTATTGATACAAGTTAAAAATCAACTCAATTCTTCACCCAATGATGAAGATGGTGATAATAAGGACAGCAATAAGACTGATGAAAGAATCCTTCTAAATACTTCAACTGAATTGAATCCTTTACAGACTATTGAGAAGAATACCGAAGAACATGAAGAAAAGATTGATGATGCATATCGAAATTTGCCTAATTATGCTACGTTTTCTGTGAAAAAATCACATGAATATGCTGTCAGAAATTGGTTACTATCAAATTTTAATCACATCTAACTACTTATATTTATATAAGTAGTTAAAAACAATTGTATTAATTAATAACTATGATATGATGATCAAGTTTGTCTTTTTCTTTTTAAATAAGTGGTTTCTAAAAATATCATTCATCTCATTATAATTAACATTGGTATGTATGATATCCATCGTGTCAATGTTCTTCTTCGCTTTACTCTTTAATGTTAATTGTAAAATGTTTCTGGAATGATTTATATATGTAGTTAGATATTTCTGAGTGTAGACTAAATTGATAATATTGGATAGTGTGATAGATTCAACATGAATCAAGAGCTTCTTAACCCAAACGATTGGGCAGCCCCAATAGTGATTGTCAAAAAGCCGAATGAAAGTATTCGGCTATGTGCAGATTGTTCGAGTGGATTAAATGAAGCACTGGAAGCCCATTAATACCCATTGCCGGTACCAGAGGATTCATTTGCGAAACTGAATGGGCGTTAGTATTTTGCGAAATTAGACCAATCAGACGCTTATCTGCAGATTCCGGTGGCGGATGAGTGTAAGCATTACTTGACAATAAACACTCACAAGGGTTTGTTCCGATATAACAGACTTCCTTTTGGAGTAAAGACCGCCGCTTCAATCTTCCAACAAATTATGGATACTATGTTACAATGGATTTGCCATCCATAACTAGTACTCGTTTCCTAACAACTGGATTAATTACTCAGTGGTCCCAAGATATACGATCAATGCTTCCAAGACACCTATGATCGAATACTAGTAACATTAATATCTGAATATTACTGGAGATCAGTTTCAATCCTAGTAGTTCAATATCAGCTTCTTTGATTAATATTGTGTAATATGGGTTCAACGTACTCAGAGAACATCAATCCTCTCAAGATTACAGATATGTCATACTGTCAAGTTCTACATTTTAGAAGTAGTTGGATAATCACGGCCCTCTACCGATTGGCCCCTACCATTAGACATAAATAAATGATAAGTCCAAACAAATCATATTAAGTGAACATCGAACCAATTAGGAATGCTGTGCAATAATTCTAAAACGTTTTTTATGGTAATTATCCTATAGTTACATAAAAAATTAGTGACATTTTTTTCATAATTAGATAACTATAATGAATAAGAGATATGTTGATATAGAGAGCTAATCAGAAGTAGTCTAACGCGAATATCAACCGATGGCAATCAGAAATGACCTGAAAGACATTTTCATTTCATCGTCTGTGGAATGGATCAATTTCCTAAGGATTAAAGTTGTATATATATGACTTAGTACTGATGATAGTTTTTCTTGATTAAAAAGCAGTATTTGACTCTGTGGATCGAGAGGTGCTGTGACAGTGTCTGTTATTGAAAGGCTCACATCAAAAGTACAAAAACCTTGTAAAGTCTCTTCACTCGAACAATACTAGTTGAGTTAGAGCTTATGGCGAACTGTCATCTGATTTTGTAACATCAAGTTGTGTCCGTCAAGGTTGTCCAATTTCTCTATTTTTGTTTAATTTTGTCATAGACCTACTGATGAAAATGACGTTCTCGTCGACTGATTTCTCGGGCACTAATCGCATTCCAACTGGTGCACTTATTGACGTAGAATACACAGACGACATAGTCCTGTTTGTTGAAGACACTGATGAAATGCAAATTCTTTTGATAGCACTGAGTAACAATGCCAGAATGTCTGAAATGAGTTTCTCCCTCTCTGAATACAAGTTGTTGATTCAGGACTGGTCTGCATCAACATCTGAACTAAGGATAGGGAGTGAAGTAGTCGAACGCGTTGACAATTTCACTTATATTGGAAGTCTGATCAGCCGTAGTTAGTTGGTGTCTGACTTAATCACAGTACGGATTCAGAAACCTCGCTTGGCGTTTGCTAACTTAAGTCACCTATGATGAAGGCGAAATATCCGTGGAGCACCTTCTTCATCGTAAACACAGTACATTAGCATCTCCACCGAATCCAAACCATTTGTTTACGTTGTGTCCAATGTGTTTCGCTGATATCGATCACTGTCAAGTTGCATTTTCTCAATTACATAATGATTGAATGGTCCTCTTGGTCTCACATATTGTCCGGACATTCCATGTATCTACATGAATTAAGTGTTGTTCTGGTTATTAGAAGTGAGTTGGTCTTGTGAGGTCGGAATAATCTCGTCGACGTTTCTTTCTGAACTGTGAAAATGCTGACTTCATATTAAACCCTACTCATTTACTTGGACATAGGATCGGCAATAGCTTAGACGAGGTACAGGAATGACTTGAATACAAATTTATGTGAATTGTCTAGTCAAAGCAGGTTCGTGTTAACTGCAGTCTTCTGTTGCTAGGTTTGAAGCTTTTACGAGTTCACTTAATCTGCGAACGACAACAAAGACTCGTTCAAAAGGTAATAATTGGTTGTTCTATAACACAGTGTGTTTTCAATTCTGGAATAGTGCTTCAATTCATAACCAAAATGCACAATTCCAGTCAACACAGGTAAAGCAATCAAAAGCAGGAACAAACCAATATGGCTGCCGCCAAGACTTAGTATAAAGTAAAACAACATAACTGCAGTTCGGAAAGAAACACGGGGAATTAGTGAAGGTGTAGTAAAAACAAAAACCATAATAAAATACAAATATTAACAATTCAAATGTAGTCAAAATGTTAACAACGTACAACTAAGAGAATCAATAGGAACAAAGTGCAAGTATATACATGGAGGGATTTTCCCAAACACACAAAGCATTCAAAATGGATCTTACACCCTATTCTAATCCCCATTGATTCGTTTTCTTCTTAATTACTTTGACCATACTACTCCTTTTATTACATATTATGATCACACAACGTTGTTATTATTATCAACATTATTATTAGTAGTATTATTATATTGACAAAAACCGGGAATCTTACTGCAAGTCATTCCGATACTTATGAAGTGAACTTCCTAATTCACAAATCACACCATATTCAAGTATTTCCATGGTAACAAGTAAGAATGTTCACCATTGTGTACAAATGTAACTATGTTTTCAAAAACTTCTGATCTAAAAATATCATCTAAACTATATGAATTCAGCGCGACGAGTTATGCAAAATGTTTATTTCAAAGAATTATGACATCTCGTGGTGAAAGTAGAGATTGTTTCGAAGTCACAAGATCTATATGTGTCAGATGTTGCTCAAAATAAGAAGATAAAACATATCAATTCACGATATAAATGAATAAACCTCATACTACTACTACTACTACTACTACTACTACTACTACTACTACTACTACTACTACTACTACTACTACTACTACTCCTACTCCTACTACTACTCCTACTCCTACTCCTACTACTACTACTACTACTACTACTACTACTCCTACTCCTACTCCTACTCCTACTCCTACTCCTAGAGGGCCGATTCATCATAATATGTGACTCCCCAGCATTTCACATCCTCGATCTGTCCCTCTCGTGATATTTATTCCATGATATATCAGTGCCTTTGCACATTACCCTATTCTGATTATACTCATTTATTCACTAGTGACTGACTTCAAGTTACACTCATGGAGTTCTAGTGAGAATCTGTTACCAGTTGAGTTCAACCAGGTCTGTCGTTAGATATCAACTCACTGAAGACAATGGTGACGGTGGCGCAACTTCGTGGATTGGTTGAAGTTAGACATGAACACTGTTGAATGCCGGCCGGCTCAGTGGTCTAATGGTTAAGCGCTCGAGTGTGAGACTGATAGATACTGGCTATGGATATCTCGGGAAGCGGAATCGTGGATGCGCACTGCTGAGGAACGGCCGTCAAGTGCTTCTACGTCTTCCATAGTGATCTAGCTTCAATTGACTCATGATTTCAACCAGTGAAAGAATTCATTTTATTAAATAAAATTTAGACATAAAAATATGAATTTTGGTCATCTAATGAAAACAGTGTGTGCTACTTTGATATTAACCAATTAAATCAAAACTATGCATCGTTGACAACCAATTCATAATTGATTACAAGTAACACACAATGTTTGTTCATGAAAATATGTGCACTAATTACTTAGATTAAAATAGTGTTAATCAATAAGGAGGTGGGGGGTCATGAATTCCAACCAACTATGGATCAATATCAGACTATGTTACCTCATTAAGTATAAGACTATTGCATAACCATGAGTTCATCTCCTATGACGATTGGTTAATAATTATGAAATGATTCTATGAAATTTCATCATCTTAATGGTTAATTTGAATCATCCAATCTGAAAGAAACATACAAACACTTCCAAAAAATTCTATATAAACTTGAAACGTTCTACCAACGTCTAAAACAAGAAAATGATGTGAGTATTGACTGTACAATTCAGTCAAATGATTGTATTATGTCCATTTCAATTTGATCTAATGAGATAAAATATTGTTCTATTCATCTGAATCATTTTAGATCTACATTTTCATTTGGTCAGTTGGTAACGATCTATTCAATCATTATCCTTACATGGGGATATTTTGATTGTCATGAATTTTGTGAAAACTTTGATTTACTTAGTCAAGGAAAAGTAGTTTTCCAAAATGATATATATGAATATGTAAGTGATCAGACAAGTTGCATTACAATATTCAGTCTCATTTTTATCACTATTCCCAGTTCATTCGCTCTAATCAATCCTCTCCAAGGATTAGTGGAACTTTTGAGAAATTGCTTATTGAGAAGGTGAGTTAACGACATTTTCCAACGGAGATGCTAATCCATATATTTGCATATTTCTAGGAAATAAATCTGAAATTTCCCTTTAGATTTTACGATGCTGATCTCAGTCCATTCATTATAGATCTTTCTGGTATGAGAATTAGTTTCCTCGAATTAAAATTTTTTTACTGATTTTTGTTTACTGACGTTTCAATTCCATGAATCAAAGTCGCTTTCATTACTTCAATAGATCAGTTTTAGGCATTTTTTGTTTCACATTCAATTTCCTTGTTCAAGTTGTACCGTTGTAGTAAACTAATTACAGTTCATCCAATTCATTCTAGTGTCCAGTGAATTTCAAAGTGTTTCATTCATTCACTATAGATCATTAATCAAATCGTATATTTTCATTTGATAAACACAGGTAGAATTTCTTTGAAAGGACAAGAGTATTTAAAAGAAATTTTCAATTATATCTCCGGTTATGATCAGTGTGAAGTTGAGATTTTGAATGAGGGTGAGTTCAACTATTATTAAGTGAAGTTTTGTTTGTTTTATGTTTTACATTACTCATTTTTATTTTGCATAAATGATTCGGTATTTAACTTGATTATTTCATGAGAGCTGGTCAGTACACAGTGATTATTTTATTTGTGTGATCTCATGCCCCAAAAATGTGTTCACAACATGTATTCATTACTGTGAAGGGAAAATGTTAAATAAAACAGTGATTCACTTCAAAGTAGACATAAATTAATTGAGTAGAAATAATAAACCATACAATGTAATTGCTTAGGCGGAAATTATCTACTCTTCCATCTGTTCGAACTATCATAAAACTGATTTTTCATCAACACGACACTTCTTGATAGATTGAACGAATCAAGCTGATCACAGATGCAACAATTAGCGATGTTCTGTGAGAAATCAGTTTGGATTATTGAAGTACATGAACTGTCAATAATTTGTATTTGATTTCCACTAAATCTTTCTGTCACTTACTTGGTTCTTAAAAGTTCAGTCCCTCTTATTCACTGTCGTTGAACTAATGGATACTAAACACATTCTTGATTATCATAATCGGTTGATCATGCAGTTTGACTCCATGCACCACCTCAACCATCCAATCAATCAACAATCACGTATAATGTGCTAGTACAACATGATTGATTAGAACTAGAACACCTAGAATATCAAGATGAAGGGTATTCATTTTATTCACTTACCGAAATTGATGTCATTAGGGTAACATTCCCAAGCAATAATGAGTTCAGTTAAGAGAATACTGTTCAATTGGAATAACAGAATTTCACAAAATTATTTTGTATGTTTTATAATAATGCGGATCATTGAGACTGTCATTTAGTTGAATTGGTTCACTTCAATCTTGAAAAGAAACATCATAACTTGTGTTCAAACACATTTTGTTTATTGAAAGAGGTAAATATTCATTATACAGATACATGAACACAAATTTATTTTACTTCCATTATTTCAGAGGAATATTTTGCTGTCAGAAGGTCTTGTCATACAAACATTGATAATAAAAGTATGTAACTATATCCAAGATTGTTTGATCACATGTGAACTATGAACACTTTACAACTGTTTTCTATTCCGTTTGAGTAATTGAATTCTTCTTTAAAAAACTGACGAAATTATTCAAGTGTAACCATTCTACAAAATCAAAGGCTAAATACACATAGAATCCATTGATTGTCCATACATAATTGATTGAAACTTAAAGAATAATTGACATACGTTTAGATACATTAGATCATAATCACATTTCATTTGTAGATAAACGAATACAGTGATTCATCATCATTGACAGGTTTCAAAGGAACATGATGACAAATCTGTACATATGTGTTCATCGGAAAATCATTTCTCTATACATCACATTCATCTGGATATTCACTCATTATACGATCATTCTTAGCTTTTATTCTTTCAAAATAAAAGATCGTTAAAACAGTACGTATTAAGCGTATTCACTTCTCATCTTTAACACATAATGTGGACAAATTCATTTGATCGACTGATATAACGATGTGATACATAACTAAATTCTAAAACTCGGATTATAAAAAAACAAACAAACAAACCGCAGCTCATTTCATTTGCCTCTAGAGTCAATTGTATCAGTTGAAATATAGGAAACATTTCACCAATTTGAATACCACTCCAACTATCAGATCTAATTAGGAATTAGATGATTTATTGTTTGAATATGAAAACTAAGCATTTGACATTCATGATGACGGAAACATGCTTATTTCATCTACACAACATTCATGAGATTATTTTCATCACGAAAACATTTGAGATAACACACTTAAATATCTACTAAAATCTGATCCCCCTATGTTTGTAGGCACATACAATGTCACATCTAGCAACGAAATGCTCGACACTAATCCTTGAAATATTAAGTATCGATAGTTTTCTTTTTTACAGATGATACAATCAAGGCAATGTACCTGATACGCTCGAATGGGAAGATATATTTCTATTATGAGAACGTAAGTTGCACAAACGAATGGATTATCCTATTATTTCATGCATATCAGTACTTTCAAATACATGGAAATATATTGAAAAGGATGAAACGATACCAACATTCTGTATTGTGCATACAGACTTTATGAAACTATTCATAATCCGTTCATGAAACAGTTTATTCTGGCACTTTTTGAAATAATGAACAACAAGGAAGTGATGTAATATGTAAATAACTTCTGATACCTACGAGCCAATCAAGGACAAATGAGTGTATGCCAGAATTCCGTACGGTCATTTTCAGACTTCCACAGACCAGTTGTTAGAAAAGTTCATAATTGAATATTCTGAAAGAGATGTTGTTAAAATCTTGATCCTTTCTAACATTGTCTTTGCTCGAATGTCACTATTTAGAACTTGATCGATTTGCAATACACTAAATACTGGATAACTAGAAATGGCTGGTTAGATGATAAATTTTATGAGTATTGAACTGAATCCGTCTTGTTTGTCTCGAGGTAATCAGAACAAATTGTGGAATGAATACTGTTGAGAGATGAACAGCAATTGATATAAGTAGACACATAAACACAATTCCACAATATAACAACAAATTAACGGTTATTCACAATCACTCTTCTAAGAACGGACGTAGTTGTTCATCTTACTATGTATGGTCTCATTCCATGATAAATTGACCGTTCATCTAACTTCACTGAAGTTGTCAACTGAGGTGAGTCAGAATATCTTTGTGAATTAGATGGAGTATATTTCTTAGGGAACCGAGGAGATCAGTATGCTTACTGTAAGTGTAACTAGTTGTCTTTGAATAAGATAATGTGTATGACGACACATTGCTTCAATGTTTGGTTAGTTTTGATATAAATGGTTGTGTATTGACAGATCTTGACTCAGACTTCCATTACTTCTTTCCAGATTCCTAGTGGAATTAAGGAACGCGATGTTATATCGGGCATTGCTTATAATATCTGGTGTGGGATCGGAGGTAACAAATGTTATTTACATTCAAATTTACACTGACTTACATGATTAGTCATCTGTTAGCATGATGTTACCTTCTGTTTGTACATGATCATCACTATACCAACGTGGAAGTTTTCTGTAATTTATAATGGTGACCGAATTTGTGTTTCTTACAGTCTACAATATTCAGTTGGTTTTTGTTTGTACAATAAAGCGATGGAAGTGTTGTTGAAGTACTGAGGAAAATTGTGTGAAATAGAATCTGAATAATTTAGGCAAACTCACTGTCCTAGTGTTACTATTTATTGAAAATTCAACGTCAATTTGGTGTTTAGAAATCTTGAAGCAACATTCAAGTGTCACATGTAATAAAAATTCATAATCGAAACTCATCCTGAATATGTTTTTTATCTTTCGAATTGATACCGAAGTATTTGTATCCTCAATTCAACAACCATCATCCTCGTTGATATTGCAAAGCAGATTTGAGTTGTTGTGATTCAATGGGAATTGTATTGTTTTGTCGTTTTGTGCTAAGCTCCATCAGACAGAATTTCCAGATCCACGTCAGCTGACGCTTGCCTAAACTGGTATATTGAGTAATATAACTAAGATGTGTGAATGTCTTCATCACAAATTTGCGGATAGATATTTGGAGGCGTTTTCTGTATAGTCTTAACGATCCAGACAGGAATATATGAACGAGGATATTAGACAAACGTTATATCTACTCGTTTATTCACTCACTTACTAACAGACAATCAAACGTGCAGCCCCTCAATATTGACTATTTCGGAAACAATTTGTAACGAGATAAACATATCTTTTCTGCAGATGTTGCACTGACACTTGAGTGAAACAAATCAGCAATTTAACCATATCATTTTCCATTTAGTGATTGAACATCGGTCACTTCCAGAACCTTAAGCGATGTAGAGCATATTTCATAAGGATGTTATTTGACCGTCATTGTATCTGTAATCAGATAATAATCAGTTTCTTATTTTGATCGCCTCCTAAACGAACAAACAATACGTAATATCCAAAATGGAAATCAAATTTTTAAATGTCTTCTTCTGTTCAATTAATCCTATAAGGCTTGAAAGGGCCTAGTGCAGAAGTTTCTTTTGAATGGATCAAAAGTGGAACACTAGTGGAATATGACGTTCTCGGGGGTATGTCAAACCATATTTTATCATAGTTGACTATTTTCACACTTGAATGCATCACTTTTGTTCCATAAAATTGGAAATTTCATGTATGATTTCACACAGACATTAAATGATATCAAGCCATCAGTCTCAACTGACGTTACACCAAACAACGACTCACTGATGAACATTCAGAATGATTATAGACACATTTTGAACTACAATAGAAGTTTTCAGTCTGATTAAATTTACTTGAACAAAATGTCACAAGACGATGGATGAGATGACAACAGTCAGTTAGTTGATTGTGCATTCGCTGGAAAGTGTTATTTGATTTTCATTTGATACATGCAATATCAAATTTCACCGAGGAATTGACATTCCAGAAACACTTCATGAAACTGTAATTGCCTTGGAAACAATAGCTTAATTTCCAAAATCTTCACTTTACCCTACTCATCCGATAGATTGAAGGAGTAGAAAAATCACGTGTTCAAATTTCAATTTATCATAGTCAGTAAATATTTGTACGGTATCAAAAACACTGAGGGTTTTCACAGTATGGAAGGGTTTCCTTTCTCCTGAATACGTACAGTGAATAACCACAAACATTGTTCAGTTCATTATGTATTAAACTATTGAAATTAATATTTCAACAACAGAGTGAATCATTCCATAATCTGACGTCCAAGTCGACTTCAATATGCGTTGACTGAAATATTATTCATCATCGACGAATGTTCATGATCCAACTAATCTAACGTGCTAACTGATGACACACATGTTAGAATGTAGCCACATAGTTTGAAACTTTCTATCATTGTAGATTGACGGAAATCTCTTCAAGGAAAATCTCAACAATGAATTGTGAACCAATGTCACTCTTTCTTTGTTGTTTGATTGAATTAACATAATGGAAAATAAATTTTCTCTCTAACTACAACTGACGTTCGTGCATCGGCTTCTAAATAGTCAGTTACAGTGAAATAACAATGTTATTCTCCATTTTGCATATGTAAACATGGTATACACGAGATATTTTTGAATCATAATGCAGGAACGAGATTCGTTGACCGTCTAGCGTATACATTTCTTTTCTAATATTAACAGTCATTGACATCCGTGACATTCGCCTGACAAATTTCATCGTTCAACATGCAACGTAACTTTATTCAATTCCATCATGTTTTCAGGAAACGTGAATGACATTGAAAGTGTATTGAATTTCGGATTGAGCAATGTGATGACAAATGCCCAGAGAATGAAATACTCATTTAACTCCGAAATCGTCATCATTGAGTTACAGTTACATTTGTTTTTGTAATTCATTTATCTTTTGTTTGATAACTGCAATCATCTTCTTCTTCCTTTCGCTGAAGATTGTCCAAATCACAATTCAAGTGAAGCATGTCATGGTGCAACATCAAGTACAACGTGTATTTGGTGTGAAATAGCCGATATATGCATCACTGGCAATGGTAAGGATGTTCATGTCTTCGAAGTAAATGGTTGCCAGATTAAAGTAAGCAATTGGTAGACTTTGAAGATTGTTCTTAATATTACGATATTCCATATTGCAGTCTTTTTTTTCGGAAGAACATTTGTATTGTTGCGTATTAGTAGTGATTTCTAGTGTACCCCAAGTGCATAAATCAAAGTAACTTATACGATATTGAAGCACATATGCTTTATTTCCATGTGGATATTCAACAATGAATAGAAGAGTTGTTTAACACTAATGTCTGGAAAGATGTTAATTCTTTAGCTCATAGAATGTGTAGTGATTCCCAATTGTCAATGTTTCCACTGAACCAACAACTTTAGCAACTACTGAAACTGATCTAGGAAATGAATTGAAGAAGACTAATCCAAGCACTGAATCACATTTGGTAAATATTTGATATTTTTTTAATCGTTATACTATTTCGTTCATTTCAGAACATGACTACAGATACAACTGTAGACATTGGGGAAAGAAAATCTTCGCAATACGTGTATATCGTTGTACCATTAGTTATATCTTTTCTTATTGTTTGCATTGGTTGTGGCATTTGGCTATGGTTCCACAGAAGGAAGAGAGTTTATCCATAGTCCCCACATACAGTTTCTCAATTGTTTTCATTAAGTTGACATTGTTCTTTTCATTTTGTAGTTTAGTAAACACACTTTCTATTTTTTGTTTATCATTTCAATACATTAATGATTGTTTCATGGATTTGCATATCACATTGATGATTCTTTACGTAATGACTGATGTCACTTTGTTGGTAGAATAGAAAAATATAATTTTTTGTATTTATGTCATTGTTTTCATTCAATGAAAAAACATGGGTAATTACACAAGAGGCTACAACATTGCACTTGTCAATTAACAGTATCGTGTATATGTGATTATGTGACCATTGAAATCAGCTAAGAGTCCGTTGTAAATGTCCATTTTGTCAAAGTTTCAATACTAAGAAATATCATTTGAAATTGACATCGTTCATTGTTTTAAACTAAACTGTCGGAATGAGGCATCAAAATTTAACAAAGCACCTCAATCCTTCGTTATTTGAACTAATTTTAGATGATCTAGCTGATACTCATGTATGATTGAAAAAAGATATAGAGTGAATGATGAACTAGTAACAGTTCTGCTGTAGCATTGGTAATAAGGTGAGAGATTTGAAAGAAACACACACTGAAGTGTTTGCGTCAATGATTAAACATAACTTGTCTAAAATTCGGTCCTATTCTCATGGATTTGTGAGAAACTAGTGAACAAAAAGTCGTTTGTTTTAAGTGTTCGAATGTTCGCATTAGTGTTTAGCACTGAAAAGTGTTCAGTCTTTCCATGTTATATGTGAATCATGTGCGAGTTGTTACGATATTGCCATAACGTCAAAAAAAATAAAAAGCAGAAATTGTTAGTGGCCAGCAATGAAATCCATGACACGCGTCACTTCGTCACGTTTGAGACTCGTTAGCTAGCTGAATCTGCATCACAGAGTTGATATGTCAATGCTTTACTCATACTCCATATCGTTTATTTCAAACATCGTCGCCCCCAAATGCCCTGATATGGACCAGTGTGAGGAGAGTCTCCTTGCTTTCTCGAAATACTCTCATACGGATACAGCCTCCTGCGGGGGTGTTGTTTACGAAAATGAGAGGACGAAAAGCGAATGTCCGGCTCTTTAACCGGATTCCAAACCAATGGTGCACATAGGCTCCAGTATCCTGAGGTAACAAATGATGTACGAACCAATCGTTGGTCACTGGCTTCCATGGGACTGCATCTCCTTACGATGTTTCACTGCCTTGTGGGTTAGATCTTTATGCCAAAGGCTCGGGGTGTGGTCCCCTAAGATAAACACCTGTTTCGGTCTAGGCACCGGGGCAGTATCACAGCCCACACACAAATATGATGAACTGCCTATAATTATAGAAACTACTTTACTTGCTTCAACTAACAATCAAATTATTATTATTATTATTATTATTATTATTATTATTATTATTTACTACATTATTCACCTTCTTTTACATTTATACAGCGGCTCGTCTTTGGTGGAAACGTTCTCCAGTCACTGTCCGGTTGAAAATTGTATGTTACGACCGAATATGAGTACTGAAGCACTTTTTCTGGAACCACGTACATCATTCAAACTGGCTGCCTTCAACGTTTGCACACTTATGCAGGTCAGACAACAGATAGGGCTGGCTATGTCTTTGGAAATTCTTAACATTGATGTCTGATGTCTATCCGAAACCCGTATTCACGAATCTGGTGAAGTACTACAAATTCGCTCTCCGTCTGTCGCTTCAAAAAGCTTGTTTTACGTGCTCTTATCCGAGGACCCTGTTAGATTAGAAAGTTCCATCAAAGTGAGAAAAAATCGGTATGAGAAACGATGTCATTTCGTCATCTCCGCCTATGCCCCGACAGATTGCAGCCCGGATGCAATCAAGGATGAATTCTACCACCAGTTATCTGTTCTTCTCCAGAAAGTGCGTTCGACAGATATTGTAGTACTAGCCGGAAACTTAAATGCTCAGGTCGGGCGTCTAGGCACAGAAAAGAGTCGTTTAGTTGACCGATGGGGACTTGTTGGTCGCAGGACAGATAACGGGGACCGTCTACTGCAACTGTGCACAGACCACAACCTGTTTCTGGCTAGCACTAACTTTCGGCACAGTCATCGTCGATGTGCCACCTGGCGTCCTCCCTCTCCATCTCAAGCCTGGACTCAGATTGATCACATCGCGATCAGCTACCGCTGACGTGGTTGTGTACAAGACTGTCGCTCCTTTTGGAGTACCTATCTGGTCTCTGACCATGCTTTGGTCTGCGCCAATCTTACCTTACTTTTCAGTGGACAACGAAGTGACCGCCACCAACGGATTGATGTTAGCAAGCTAGTTGCAACTTCTGTTGCTAGTAAGTATCGAATCGAGCTAGCTACTAGGCTAGCTACCATTCCACCGAAAAGTGTGGATGAGCATTGGTTGCAATTGCAAGACGCCACGGAAATGGCGGGTATAGTCATTTGTGGGTTCGCGAAACGTCCCGCTTATAAGCACTGGGTTTCTTCAGGTACCTTACAACACATTGAAGCCCATCAGTCTACTCCGAGTGACCGTAAGTCTGAACACAAACGAAGGTAGTTACTTAAGCTTGCGTGAGAACCGAGAAACCTGGTGGTCGGAGCGTGCTAATGAGCTGGAAGCAGCAGCTGCATCTGGTAATTACCGGAAATTCTTCCAACTCATCCGAGCCACTGGCAGTCAGAAGTCTGGTGTTAGCGAAACAATCTGTGAGGATGACGGGATGCCAATCACTAACATCCATCGACGTCTTGAACGATGTGAAGAATTTTTCGAAGGGCAGTCCAACTGGCCTGCTGCTCTGGTAACATTGGTCAGACTGTCCTGCCCTCCATGAACGGTGACAACTGATCCATCAAATGACGTGGAAGTCCGCAAGGAACTCCAACCCTTGAAGCGCTACAAATCACCTGGCCCAGATGACTTACCTCCGGCTCTTTTTAAAGATGGTGGTGATCTTGTAGTGTCAGTTATTATGCCAAGCCCATATACCTTATTCTAGTTTTCGGATATCACACTTTATTCATTCTATTTGAGTCATATGTTGACCTTGTTATTTATTCGCTTATCAATCTAGACTGTTTTATATGAGCGTATATGTGTGTGCCCTTCCTATCCCATTATCACATATCTGTAGCTTTATTCTGTCTGACAATAAATATTGAGTAACGCTTGACAAACACGGAGATGGCTTCTCAGCCATCTTCCATACATGTCATTTTGCTTTGCTCTGTTTCATTCGCTTCATATACAAAATGTGTGCACAGTTCAATTCTCGTTATTCGACTAATTTAATTCCGTTATTGACTAACGTGATTAAAGTCGACAATGATATACGAGAATAGGCGATAACAATCATTTATACGATTTAAATAAGAGTCAGATCCACGGTCCACCAAAAATTTCTGACTAAGGAACTGACGACGTTGTTTACGAAGGTTTGGGAGCTAGAGAGTGTACCAACGTCATGAAATGAGTCGATAGTTGTCCCTATCTTTAAAAAGGGTTCACGTTGTTCCTGTAACAACTATCGGAGTATAAGTCAACTTCCGATTGCGTCCAAGCTATTGGCTTCCGTCATACTTCGTAGGTTTTTAAAAACCCGAGAAAGAGTTACTCGCGAAGAGCAGGCTGTGTGTCGTTCCTATCGAGGATGTATTGATCATATCTTCACCCTCCGCCAAATGTTAGAACATCGCTATACTTATCAAAGGCCAACAATCGTAGTGTTTCACGACATCAGGGCTGCCTTCTATTCATTGGATAGGACTGTTCTCTGGGATTGTCTATTGAAGAACGGTGTGCCTGAGAAGTTTATTAACATCCTAAAAGCCCTATATAAAAACACCTCAGGCAGAGTAAGGGCATACAACCACCTCTCTCTATTGTTCCATTCGAACAGTGGGGTTAGGCAGGGTTGCCCAATCTCACCATTCCTCTTCAACTTTGCCATCGATGACATTCTGGAAACAGCTCTGATGGATGTAAGTAATGGCGGTGTGGACCTGTTGTCTGGAGAAAGACCTATCGACCTTGGGTATGCGGATGATATTGTCTTACTGTGCGATAATGCCCAAGGCATGCAATCCACACTTAATCAGTTGGCAATCAGTGTCCGTAGGTATGGTATGTGCTTTGCACCTTCGAAGTGCAAAGTACTTCTACAAGACTGGCAGGATTCCAATCCTGTACTCACCCTGGATGGTGAGCAGATAGAAGTAGTCGAGAAGTTCGTGTATCTGGGTAGCTGCATAAGTGCTGGTGGGGGTGTGAGTGATGAGATCAATGCACGTATAGTGAAAGCCAGAGCGGCTTATGCCAATCTGGGCCACCTTTGGCGCCTTCGTGATGTCAGTCTGGCTGTAAAAGGTTGGATCTACAACGCGTCGGTGAGAGCAGGTTTGCTCTATCCTTGTGAAACCTGGCCTCTCCGAGTTGAGGACGTTAGACGACTCTCTGTGTTCGATCATCGTTGTCTCCGAAGGATTGCCGACATCCAGTGGCAACACCATGTTAGTAATGCAGAGGTTCGGCATCGTGTGTTCGGGTGCAGAGACGATAATGCAATTGGTGTCACCATCTTGAAACACCGACTTCGGTGGCTTGGACATGTTCTATGAATGTCGTCCTAGAGAATTCCACGTCGTGCATTATTTGCCGACTCTGGGACTGGTTGGAAAAAGCGGAGAGGTGGTCAATATATGACATGGTGTCGTGGCATGAAAGAAAGCTGCAAAGGACTGCCTTGTGTTGGTCCTTCACGACTTTCTGGCTGGGGTCCAAGAGATGGTGCTACACAGTGGCTAGAGACGTTATCAGATATGGCTCAGAATAGAAGCCAGTGGTGGTCCTGCTATAACCTTCTTTTACTTCCTTCATAAAAAGTGTTTGTGTCTTCCTTGAATGAAGGATTTCTTCTGATTGTACCTTTTCGTTTCCCCAATTATTATTATTATAAAGCTACCTTACCTTATGCTGTTCGTTATTGTTCTTTTTTACGCTCCTTACTTTTTTTTTCCAATGTTAAACCACCATTAAAAACTTGGAAGGAAGCATGTGTGATATTTACTGGTATGAACTAAATCATCTAATAATATTCAATCATTTAAGCTAGCTAATCAAACAGTTGCTATGAGTAAAGAATACAAATGTTTGTAATGAACAGTGATAAGTGATCCCCTAGTGGAA
Source organism: Schistosoma margrebowiei (assembly GCA_944470205.2). Lineage (NCBI taxonomy): Eukaryota > Metazoa > Platyhelminthes > Trematoda > Strigeidida > Schistosomatidae > Schistosoma > Schistosoma margrebowiei. Next base: position 4,387,512 of record OX104024.1, read on the forward strand.
TAATGATTTCACTCAAGAATAAAGATATATATATGGATGGTATAATAAGATGATAAGATAAACAAACAAATTGCTACTATTCCACTACTAACAATATCCCTTGAATAAGTTAGTTGAGGGGATTGACATATTTAACCGTAACGTAAATAAGCATAATCGTAGGAGAGGTGCTATAATCCGGTACTGCAATAGTGATCATTACATTGACAGCATTCCTTCCACTGTTTATTCCCTTAATTCTAAAATTTGATTTGTTTGGCTCACTTCACCACCTGCATTTAAACCCAATAACACTTTCTTTGTTAACTCTAGTCAGATATTCATACCGAATTCATATTCGTTATAAACTTGTTTTACCATTTACACATCATTCGGTGGGATGTTTGAAATCGCATTTATTCAGTCTTCTCATATCGTCTTTAACTAGTGTTACCAGTAACGACGTTATCATCGTCACATTGCTATGATAACAATTGTTTTCTCTCCGGTAATCGATTACATCATATTCTCCCTCCCTCCGTCTCTCTCTCGTCTAATCTATTCACTTACACATTAAATTTGTGTCAATGTAGTTTGTATTTAGCACCATTTCTCACTAGTGAAATAAATGACCTTATACATGTTACACGCATAATTTTAATGTGGAACAAATCCATGTCAGGTAGAGACAGATATCTAGTACAGACAATTGAAAATGGTTGCGCGATCTTGTGGATTGGTTGGAGTTAGATACTAACACTGTTTGATGCCGGCTTAGTGGCAACTCGAACTAATGTACGTACGTACGAAGTTCTACGTTGTTACTGACTGACTGAATTCACATTGCAACTTCAAACAATGACACTTCCATGCATGTTCCGGTCAAACTATTCCATCACTAAATATCTATAGATATAATTATAATATAACATTCTCATTCAAGGTTATTTGAGGTTCAATAAATCTTGATAATCAAGGGATTATCTTATTTATTTTACAAATAAATGTAAACCATGAGTTCATTAATCCCATGTGTGAACTGACTGATTACCTGAGTCATGTTTGTTTAATGCTTTTATTGTAGCGTCACCACCAGTCTTGTCGTTCCATATTATAAGGTTCAATGTTCAGTAATTGAAAGCAATCGAGAGGAGCCTGTAAACGTATGCATCATGTCAGTTGACAATGATCAAAAAGATGTATCTCTTAACTTTAAGGAACTAACGGTGGTTGTGAGATTAGAATCTAAGACTCTTTCCATCTGGAATTAGACCATTAGGTATTTCGAGAATTGTCTGAACTCTAAAGAATGCACAAACATAACATTGATGTAACTAATCTCACTCACACAGAGAGCTTAATTAGCTCGGTAGTAATTCGTATTCAGAACCTCTTATCCAAATTCTTTTCATGTTTACATCTTTCTTAAATTTCCCATTCATATTTCCCAATTCACATTGATTCCTCTTCATGGTTATTACCTTGACTATACCGCATTTATTACATACTGAATACACACAACGCTGGTATTATCACTACTACTAATATTATTATTATCGTTATTATATTGATGAAAACCTTACTACAACTCATTCTGACCTTCATTAACTGACTTGGCTTATTTACAAATCACACCATTTTCAAATAGTTCTATAGAAACAGATGAGAATGATTATCATTTTTCACATATAACATTGATAATTTAATTCATGCCTGCCTTATATTGTCATACCCTTTAGTTGTGTAACATAGATATAAACTATATATCGAATGGAGTAGTTTATAAAAAAATCCTTACAAAGCCTCTCAAAAGTGAGATATCTTCCTCACCTCTCCTTTGACTTGCAAATTTACAACCATATTAATAAGCTCGACAGTAAATCTTCACTTGACATTTGAGAAGACAACAATCTATCAAATGAAATCCATCAAAGGAAAGAATAAATTTGATCGGAACAACAGATACTACTTATTTGAGGACTATTTTTAAAACAACCATTTCAAACAAACAATATAAAAATTCCGGTAGGTCGGAGGAACAATGAGAAGATCAAATCAAAGGAGAAAATAGTGAATAGAACAAAACAACAAAGATGACGATGGTAATGACAACATCGACACATGCACTCACACATGCTTATTTACTTGCTACCAGATTTTAAAGATTGCTAGTGTTTACTAGATGTAGGCAAATATATCAGTGTCTGTGTGTTCAAGCAAAGAAACTCGACAACAACTTCACATCAAACTAAAGTGTACTAATACATGGAATCAGCCAGATTGGAGACTAGTTGAAAAATCAGACAGGATGTCAGGTCCTCCCTTGAAATGTGTTGGTTGACAAGTCATGCTGTTGATACAAAATGGAATATTGGTACGTAAATGTTAATATGCGTCAAACGTATTGAGAGGAAATGACATGACTAGTCAGCAATCAAACAAGTTCAAAATATATCCTAACTGACCTGCTCCTTTAAATAAAACCTGTATTAAATCTTTTTGTGGGTAACATAACTCAGAATCGACTGATCACAATGGTATGGGTGTATACACACTCTGTCTACCCTTAAACTGTGAGATTGAAATCGCCTCATATCTTTCTTTGCACCAACTAATCCTTTCTTTCTGTTCTATATTCCTATATAAATCTTTCTCTTATATATTATTACGATTGAATTAACTACTTCTATGAATCCTGTGTTGGTCTTGTTGTGCTAATGAGGTATGGCCACTTGAAGCGATACATATATGTGCCTGATCCTACTTTGTAAGTGACTGACTGACATGTGCATTTTCTTCGCTAGTTCAACATACTTTCACACTCAAGTAGTCAATTGGGGGGTTGTAGCGCGTAGCAAATCGTCTATCAGTACCAGATTTCGGACACCGCCCCTTACAATATATATTGACTAGACTGGAAACACGTTGCTTTCAAGAGGTAGGATCATAACAGTCTATCACCTCATAGTAACTAGTATCACGTTCACTAGTCAACAGTACATACACTTATATAAATGATCTGATGTTGAAGTTTTATTTGTCCAATTTATGATGTTTGAAGATAATCAATTAATATTCCTAGATCTAAGTTTCATCCTGTCCAAAACGTATTATCTGACATTTTGACAAGAATGATATTCTTATAAGTTTCTATCCGACATCACTGAGTGTTACAGATGTAGTATTCATTACACGACAGACCTAATGTAAAACTATGACATTCACACTTAGTGACAAAATTAGATCATGTCAAGAAAAAAAATATATAAGAAGGGATCTTTTTAAATATTATTGTAATTTCAGTAGTTGAATTCATGAATCAATTGAAGCTAAACCACCATGAAAAACATGAAAGCATTGGATAGCCATTTTGTCCTATTATGGGACTCCTCAACACTGCGTATCCACAATCCAGAGACTGATATGTCTTGGGTTCAAATCTTGCGAGACGAGGAATCTTATCGATACAAACCAGTCAAACTATTAGGTATTACTCTGTTATAGACTCTAACGAATTATATATATATTATTTTCTAAACATATAACAATATATAAGAAGGGGTTTTGTGGAAATTTTTAGAAATTTCACTGATTGAAATCATGAGTCAATTGAAGTCAGACCATCATGGTCTCTAGTTGGTTGAGCGCCTTGCATGAGACTGATAGGTCATGGGTTCGAACCTCGCGAAGTGAGGGATCGTGGATGCACACTGCCGCTGAGATGTCCCTTGCTAGGACGTAATGGCCGTCCAGTGTTTTCAGGTTATCCATGGTGATCTAGCTCCAATTGACTCATGATTTCAATCATTGATATAACAATTTATTAACGACGACAACGACGACGGGGGAGAGAGGTAGAAAAAACAAGAGAGTAAAACAAACAGTTAATTTATTTTTTCTTTCAATTTCTTCGTTGATTTGAATTCGATCGACTTTTTGAACTAGATTTTGAACTTCTTGATGATTTAATTCTTTTGCTTTTTTTTACATTTTCAATTCGATTTAGAATTGGTTCTGTATTATCACTATGTTCAATCATTGTTTGATTACATGATGTTTCTTTATCATTTTTATATTGTTTTATTATATTATTTCTATAATTCATACACATTTCGTAGTATTTATAATGTGCTTCATCAGTTGCGAACTAGTGATTAAAAAAAAGAAAAGAAAAAAAATGAGGAGAAAAGAATGAAAATAACACAATCTTAAGTACATATTATTAAACAATAAATATACAAACCAAATGAGAGAATGAGACTCTAATTTATGGACGAGTCAATCAGAAGCGCTTGAAAGATTTCACGATGATGGCGTTAACTTCAGTACCTGTTGCCTACAAATACCTGCACAAACTTGGATATGTGCATCATGTCGCTATTTGTAAGTGTTATTTTGTGGACCCTACAACTGCAGTACACACTGACAATATTGAAGTTATGTGGTCGAAGCTAAAGAAGTTCTTACGACCCTATCATGGCTCAAGAAGTCGATTATTATGGAGCCAATATGGATGAGTCCCTCTATCGTATCTACTATCATTTCAGTACCTCTGAACCTTTTCCAAACCATGATTAGTCTTCGAACCACTTTAATTCTTTGGTTTTGTTTTTCGTAATATACATATTTCGGAAGGATATTCAACATTCGTTCAAAGATCGTCCATAGATTCTCGTCAATGAGAAATATAACCAAAATATTAAAAAAAGTAAATAATGATAATTTGAAGATCAACTAGAAACTAATCAACATCAAGATCTACATGAATAAGCTATGAGTAATATGTGGAGAAATGTGAACATTTCATTGCTGATGATAACGTTCAGAGAAGCGACGAAAGCTTCATAACGAAATGATTTAGTTTACTAAAGAAACCTTCATCTAGAATATTTAATAAAACAAAAACTGATGAAATTATAGTTTATAGATGACCCACTTGGAGTTAAGAATAGAAAATGTTAGATTTTGACATGAAATTGATTCATTCATTTGGTTAAATACTGTTATATCCAAGTGAACATTACATTACGAGTAACGTCCTTGACCTATGTTTTGTGGTTTTTCAGCTGGTTGGTCATGCTTTAATTGTTCGTTAGAACAATAAAAATAAACTATCTAACGCAAAATATTTGTAAGTATTTATGTTATCTCGTTGGCATTTATGTTAAGCATCAAACTGATCAATCTCTTTTAAAATATGTACACCTTCAGAGAACTTCTTATATAGTTCTATTTAGTTGCAAGATTGAAATAATGTTATATAATAGATAACAATGGGACCTAGAAAGTGGATTTTCTCCTATGCAGGACTAATAGATTAGGTGTACTTGCATTGAATGTTAATGTTGACACTAAGACTGTCAACTAGTATCTTTCCAAAGGTACCTAACCATTGTATACATCTGATAGTTCGTTTAGTTATCTGATTGTCACACACACATACACACACAAAACAGTCGAACTTTAAAAGATAATTTATTTGTTACAAGTTAATACTACCCAGCGAGCTGTCAAAAATTATATAATACTGAATAACTATTATATTCTCGGAGAGTATCATTCAACTCACAATCGAGCTTATAACATTTAGTTCACATGATAAGATATTTTTTTACCATTGAATCCACTGTCAATAGTACACATTTCCATATCTACTCCATTCTCATGACTTAGCAACTAATTTTAGTGGTCCAGGGTCTGACACCTGTTGGATCGTATGAGTGTGTACTGTCTGGTCCCATGTCAAGCCCACATAGCTTATTTTAGCCTCTGGACAGGCCAATTTAACGGCTCTTCTTGAGTCAAATCTTGATCTTGTTAGTTATTCACTTATCAACCTTGACTGTTTTTATATGAGTGTATGTGTGTGTTTTTACACTTCTTATCCCACTCATCATTTGTCTGTAGCTTATTTTTGTGACTATAAATATGGATTAACGCTTGAATAAATGGAGTTGGCTTATGTGCCTGCTCGTCATTTTGCTTCGTCGCTCTGATTGTCTGTGAGTGTACAAAATATATATACTCAAAATCCATTCACGTATTTGACTTGTTTAATTCCGTTAATCACTAACGTAGATGAAGTCGATATTTATACACGACAATTGGCAACATGTATGTTTCAACAGCAATCAATCATACATTCCAACTGGAGTCGGATCTCGAGCCACTAAAAATGTTATCGAAATATATATCCTGACTTTCCTCGTAGATAATTATCAATTTAACTCGCGTTAGTGAACAATCGTTAATCTGGACAGACATTCAGAAGAACGATACAAATAGAAGAGAATGAAGTGAAATGACACGCAATGGAGAAGAAGTGTAAGCCAACTCCATTTAACCAAGCGTTAATCAATATTTATAGTTACACAAAAATAAGCTACAGCCATGTGATGAATAAGATAAGCAATGCACACACATACGCTCATATAAAAACAGTCAAGGTTGTTAAGGCAATAAGTTACAAGGTCTAATTGGCCTGTTCATCTAAAATATGTTTTATGAGCTCGATTATCAATATAAGGGTAGTGGAGATTATTAATTCATTGATTGAGTTCATGAACCGATTGATCTTAGACCACCATTAAAAACCTGGAAGCACTGGAAGGCGTTTCATCCTATTGTGGCGCTCAGTAGTGCGCATCCACAATCCCGCTCGCAGGATTCAATTCTAGGGCCTTCAGTCTCACGCGCAAACGCCTAACGTCCAGACCACAGAGATGTTCATCATCCAACAGTGTTAATGTGTAATCTCATCTCTCATTGTACTGAGGTAGATAGGGGTACATATAACTCATCTAACATTTATCAGACTATCTACATGTCTGACTAAGCAGAAAACTAATCATTATCATTCTCACCTACACATCATATTTAATTTTTAAAATTTGATTCAAATTTTTAATGAATAATGATGACGGTCTAGCTTCAATTGACTTATGATCTCAACTGTTGAAATTACTACAATCTCCACAAAACCCCTTCTGATATTAATCAACATATGCTCACCAGTGACTGACTTCAAGAGGTATATCCTGGAGTTTTAGTGAGCAGCAACGACCAGTGGGGTTTAACCGGGTCAGTTGTAAGATAATAACTCACTGATGACAATGGTGGATGTGTCACTGAATTTCGTGGATTAGTTGAAGTTAGACATTAACACTGTTGGATGCCAGCTCAATGGTCTAGTTGATTAAGCGCCTGGCGCGGAACTGATGTGTCCTGAATTCGAATCCCGCGAGGCGAGGTCGTGGATGCGCACTGCTGAGGAGTCCCACAATAGGATGAAACGGCCGTCCAGTGCTTCCAGGTTTTGCATGGTAGTCTAGCTCCGATTGATTCATGATCTCAACTGTTGAAATTACTACAATCTCCACAAAACCCCTTCTGATAATAATGACAATAATTCAATTATCTTGAATCACTCACGATCTGACTCCAGTTAGATCATATGAATGATTGTTATTGAAATACATATTATCAACCATTGTCTTATCTCGTATAGAATCATCGACTTAACTGGCATTAGTGTATAATGTAATCAAAATAAGTCAAAGACGAGAATGAATTCTTAAATGCGTATATTTTGTACACTCACTTATCTGGAAGGGAAATCGAAGTGATAAACGGAATAGGAGAGATATGAAATGACGAGTAGTGGAGATTCCATGTAAGCCAATTCTATTTAACCTAGAGTTAATCAATATTTATAGCTAAATAAAAATAAGCTATAGATATGTAACGAGTAGAATAGACAATATACACACCAGCGCTTACACAAAGATAATCAAGATTAATAAGTGAATAATGAATAAGATCAAGATATGTGACTCAAGAAGAACAGTTAAATTAGTCTGTCCATCCAAAAGATAGAATAAGTTATGTAAGCTTAAAGCACAGTATAACCAACATTATATATCTCCTGGTGTTATTATGATAAGTATATACATATCTTTTCCTATATACTTGAAATCTATTACCTTTGAACGAATCTTAAGTGAACTTGAGAAATATTAGCTAATCAAGAAACACTTAGTATAGAGTAAAAATATATAATACAAAACCAAAGAAATAAAGTGGATTCACGTCTTCTACATGGTTCAAAACTTGTCAAGGTTAGAAAGAGATTCAGAGGTTCTAAAATCGTAATGCATACAGTAGAATAAATCATCCATACGGCTACAGAATAGTCGTTTTATTTGTTATAGCCGCTCAATGATCACGTTTTCTACAAAATTCCTTGTGAAGCGATCATACGTTAACATTCAGCAGTGAAATTTGCGCCGTAACCTTAAAATCTCTTAAACGCCTCCGATTGACTCGTCCATAAATTGAAGTCTTGCCAGTTTAAGTTCAGATACAAAGTAAACAAATAAAGAAAACTAATGAACTGAATTGTTCATTAAAGTTAATGGAGATTTTTGTGACATTCAAATTAGCACCGTAACCTTGAAATCTCTTTTAAATGCCTCTGATTGGCTCATTCATAAATTAGATAATATATTATATAATCACAATGATTAATCATACTTACTTGAATCGTTTTCAATAAATCAATATAATTTTGTTTATATTGATTTCGTTTTTTTTTTAAATTTAAAAATTTAAATTTTAAATTTTTTAAATAATCATTAAATAATTGATATTTAAATTTTAAAATTTCATTTAAATTTTTATTGAATAATGATTGAATTTGTTGTAAAGAATATTCTAGAATAAACCATTGATTTATTGAATAAGAATTCATTGTAGATTGAACTTGTTGAATACGTTGTAATTCAATCTCATTAAAATGATGATAAAATTTGTTTAAATTCATTAATTGAATTGGATAAATTGTACGATTTAATTCTGGTGGGAATTTTAAAATATAAATTTTAGATGGATCTGATAATAAGGTGTGATCTAATGGAGAATGATCTTTTATAGTTTGAATTTGATTATCTAAAGAAAGAAAGAGAGAGAGATGGAGAATTTTATTAAAACAAAAGAAAATGAATGATTTATGAATGAAAATGAATTGATCAACAAAGTGAAATCCAATTTAACGCATGTTTCGTCTTTTTGTGAGATTCGTCAATTGTTCGTATCCATGATTTACGATTTTACTTCATGTTAACTTCATGTTATAGAATAAGTTAACCATGTATTGATAAATTATGTAGTGATGTTTTAAAGTTTAAAGAAAACAGTCAAACCTCTTTGAGAAAAAGGTGAGTAGCATTTGTTATACTTAAGTAAGTAAGTAAGTAAGTAACGTCTGAGACAAATTAATTGACTAATATAATCTATACATTCTTATGATATAACCATTTAATAATTGGATATAAATCGAATGATTTATGTGAAGGTTAGAATACTGTTCGAGTTCCTTATCTGAAGCAGGTGAGTTTCTTAGGGGGTCATAACCAGAGCCTTTAACCTAAAGATCTAATCCACAAGATGGTGGAGTAACTTTAGGAAATGCAGTCTCATGTTAGCTGGTTACCAACAATTGATTCATATGCCATTTGTTTCCTTAGGATATTGAAGCCCATATGAATCATTGGTTTGGAATCAAGATTTCGCCACTCCCCTATGTTATATCGGAACGAAGATTATGTCATCAGTAACTTCTGAGACCTATTAATGGACTAATATTATTTATATATTCTTATGGTATAGATATTCAGTAACTAGACTGTGTACATCTATATTCCCCTTGTTGACAGCTTTATTTTAATCTGTATATTATTATTGTACGATTTACGGTTCTGAAGCTATATTCAGTTTATTAACTACTGTCTCCCTCGTTCATAGTCACATTTTGACGTTACTGTGTATGAATGTTATTTTCTATTTTATGGTGCGTTGCGGTCTGTTTGGTTGATACATAAACGCAGTATGTCTGAAACAAATGATTCGATTCGATTTGCATAGTGAAAGCTGGTATTTGTATTCTGTTCTCAAGTGGACGGGCTAGGCGGATATAGGACCAATAAGGATGCTTAACTGTCTATACCGGTCGAACATCATTGGTTTTGGCACAGTGCGAAGATTGTATAAGTTGTATTTTGATTGGTGGATAAATCACATGATAACTAGCCGGATATAAAGTCACAATAGGAATTGTTGAATTATTACTTCAAATGATACATATATGAATTTAACAAGGAACTGAATTATTGAGTTTTCATGCCATGGTCATAACTACAGTGCAATGTGAATATTATTACAAAAACAGTACTTTCCTTATAAAAACACTGGTAAGAGTAGGGAGAAATAAGCGTTTGAATCAATGAAAGATTCAAAATGTAAAAGAGAAGAGGTGAATACATTTGCTTCATGAAGGTTCATTTTCATGTTAACAGTTCAGTAAATTATTAATTCAAAGTTCATACAAGTTTTTAAATGAATATTTATAATTTTCTGTGATCAACTCTATATCTTACGATGTTCATAGTTAACGTTCAATAAGACAAAAGATTACAATTGATTGATCACTGGGTGGTGATCAATGTCATGCTTGTCTAGTCCTTATTAGTGCAGATCGAATGCTATCTATCATGTTGCAATGTGGTCACCAGTCTAGGTGATTCGACATAGAGTGCACTATACAACTTGGTCGATAAGATTCGATCTGCACTAAAATCCACCTGACATAAATGACATTGATCACTACTCAGTGACCAATCAATTGTAAATACATTTCAGTCATACAGTCAGTCGAGGCCCGGATAGCTTATTGGTAACGTCTCTAACTGTGAAACTGGGTGGTATGGGATTAAATCTACCAAGGATCATCAGTCTACTCAAGATTACAGGTACACTTTGCTGACAAGTGCCAAGTAGCACGAAACCTAGGTCGAAAGTTTCCTGTTGACTACTTCCAACCACCATCTTATCTCAATATGATATCACTTCAGCCCTGTACGTAGACAGAAATAGATGTCTGAGTAGTACATTTGTTAGTAATTTTATTTCATAATACTAATGACTTCCCTATTCGTGTTTAAGCTGTTGGTAACAGCTAACTGAATGTTCTAGGAATTTAGATTCGACAGTGTTCACAGTTATCAGTCAGAACTTTTTAATACTCACATTTATAAAGTTTATGAATTTCAAACTACATCACGAGGCAAGCTCTAACTTGGAATCCTGAAGGGAAGCGGAGAAAATAAAGGCAAAAAAACACATTACGTTGGGAAATAGAAGCAGATATGAAAAAGATGAATAACAACTGGGAGGAGCTGGAAAGGATTGTCCAGGACAGGGTTGGATGGAGAATGCTGGTGAGCGGCCTATTCTCCTTGACGAGGAATAACAGACGTAAGTAACTAAGTAAGTATGTACAGTTTGAAATCTACAAGGTAAATCAGTTCCATCAAGACTACAGATATGCTTAGTTTATAAGTAATGGTTCAGTTGAAACTTAGGTTAAACAAGGTTTCTTGGTGACAATACATACAACCAACAATTAAAAAAAGTTGATTTATTCACACAACTAACCATCAGATGTAATAGTAATCATTGATCCTGAATCATCTACATTAGTTTTATTATCCAATTTATTCATTAGACCATATTCTTCAAGATAACGTGCTCTTGATAATTCAGCTCTTATTGCTCTACCAGGTTCCATTTCTTCCCAAGCTCTTTTTAAAGCTTTAATTTCTAATATTTTATTATCCATATTAATGATTTTAATGTCATTCTAATAAAATAATAAAACAGTGGAAACATTCTATAAACATAAAAGCAGGCAAATCAGTAACATTCTATCCTTTCACTCAATTTCTATTCTTCAGAATTAATTATAAATAGTATTGCTTGATTACTTACTTAATTAATTACTTACTTACACCTGTTACTCCACGTGGAGGAGCATAGGCCACCCACAAGCATTCTCCATCTTAACCTGTCCTGGGCAATCCTTCCCATTTCTTTCCAGTTATTATTCATATCTGCTTCTGTTTCCCGACATAATGTGTTCTTTGACCTTCCTCTTTTGCGCTTCCCTTCAGAACTCCAAGGTAGCGCTTGCCTCGTGATGCAGTTTGGTGATTTTCTCAATGTATTTCCTATCCACTTCCAACGTCTTTTCCTAATTTCTTCTTCATCTGCAAGCTGGTTTGTTCTCTCACATAATAGACTGTTACTGATGGCATCCAGTCAATGGATGTTGAGTATCTTGCATAGACAACTATTTATAAATACTTGTACGTTTTTCTTGATGGTTGTAGTAGTTCTCGAAGTTTGAGCTCCGTATAGTAGAACTGTGTTAACGTTCGTATTGAAGATTGTGACTTTGATATTGGCTTACAGACAGTTGTTTTGAGTTCCATATGTTGTTCAACAGCAGGAATGCGGCCCTTGCTTTGCCGATCCTCACATTTACGTCTGCATCGAATCCTCTTTGTTCATCGATTATGCTTCCCAGGTATATGAAGGATCCCACATCTCCCAGAGTTTCATCATCAACTGCAGCATTACTCTGAATGAAAAATCTATTGCATGATCATTGTAGATAATCTGAAAACGTTTCAATTGCTATGGTGAAAGTAACAATGAACAATCAACGTTAGGTACAAATAACAAAAGGAAGAAACAGCCCAGTTCAATATGACAGTTGTACCAATCAATAAAACGAGAACTCATGATCTCAAATATTAAGATTACTATAGTATCTATAAAAACCCCTTCTGATAATAATCAATATATGCTCACTAGTGACTGGTTTCAAGAGATATTTCATGGAGTTCTACTGAGAAGTAATGACCAGTGAAGTTCAACGGAGTCTGTTGTGAGATAGTAATTCACTGAAAACAATGCTGAATTTCTTGTATTAGATGAAGTTAGACGTTAAGACTGTTGGATGCTGGTCGGCTCAGTGACCTAATGGCTAAGCGCTCACGTGCGAAACTGATGTGTCCTGGGTTCGAATCTCGCGAAGCGGGATCGTGGATGTGCAATGTTGAAGAGTTTTATGCTATGACAAAACGGCCGTACAGTATTCCCATGTTTTCTATGATGATCTAGATCCAATCCACTTATGATCTCAACTATTAAAATTATTATAATATTCACAAAACCCTTTCTGATATTAAAACGAGAACATGCTTTTTTCAACTGACTAGTCAGATAAAACACAGTATTAGCATCCCAAGCTACAATACGATTGACATTTATAAATCAATACTTCAATTCATAAGTCAATTATATCTAGACTACCATGGAAAACATAGAATTACTGGATGGCTGTTTCGTCCTAATGTAGAACTCCTCAGTAACTCACTGACGATAATAGTAGAAGATGGGGTAATTTTGTGAATTGGTTAAAGTTAGATGTTTGTAATGTTCTACTAACAACTATGCATCTGTAGTGACCTACTTTTATCAAGAGAACGCGATTCGCTTAATGAAAATAATTATTATTATAACCAATTGTACCAATGATTGTTTTACTGTGCTCGTTTGTTTAACTGTGCTAAAGATAGCCATATTGCTCTTCCATTATTCTCCATTACTGTTTCGCGGTTCGTGACTCCGTTCGCACGTACTTTCTTCTGTCGATTCCGCTTGTACCTTTTCTTAGCACGACCTCGGTATTCATTCGATACCACGACATCACCAACGAATAAATTTGGTTACGTTCAACCTTCGCCCTCTTATTTATTTGGCGCGTGTTTCTTTGTAGTGGTGTTCATAGTCGATTGGGACTCGACACCACGCTATACATTTATTAACATGAAATAAAATTGACTACCTTTAGAAAAATTGTTATAAATAAACAACAGATAAACATCGAAATAGTTCCATTTAAAAAACATACTATTTCTAAGAGTAAATCTTACAGAATTATTACATATTATTCTCATTTTCCAATGAGCTTGATTAAAATCAATTTTTGCTGAAGTACCACGTGTAGAACCAGATTTTTGACCAGTTATACCAATTGTTTTGTTTCCAGGTGATTTTGTTGCTGATTTAATAGTTCTACTATCGGAACTTTTATCAGCTGAAGTATTTCGAGAAGTTGTATTATTTACTGAAAAAGTAAATCAATGAATGAACAATGATTAGGACAAATGATATTCTATTATTGTTGTACTTTCTTATAATGAGGTGATGCTTAATTGGTTATATCACTATTAATGAGTTGAGATATACTTTCAAAATACTTGGTCAGTCTACAATATGAAACCAGAAACCAAATATATCCTGAAGACTGAAGGCCCTGGGTTCGAATCCCGCGAGAGGGATCGTGGAGGCGCACTGCTGAGAAGTCCCACAACAGGACGAAACGGCCGTCCAATGCTTCCAGGTTTTCAATGATGGTCTAACGTCAGTCGGTTCATGATCTCAATCAAAAATTAACAATCTCCACAACCTCAATACTGATATATCCTGGAAAGTTGAATTCCCACAATAATTCGAATAGTAATTGACACAAACCTATAGTACATATGTGTCAGGGCTGACCGATATAGATGTGTGCAAGGAATTGTTTTGGTCCGATGAATAATGCACTGACATACAAGAGTCTATTCACACATCCATTCATCGCTTGCTATGAGATCTTTCAACAGCTAAACATATTGGAACCCTTCTTTACCTTCTTCATTTCAGAAAGCTAGGTCATTTCACTAGCATATGCAATGTGATTCAAAGTTGAGTACATAAACCAATATTTAGTAAATGAGTTACCTAAACATGAAGAAGCTTTTTTTGATTAAAATGATGTAATTATAAGCATTTTTAGACAAACATGTCTGCAATTCTGGACGTTCTTACTTCTTCATCCAATTTCAGAGTCGAACTAGAAAATATGATATTAGTTGATTTACAACTTATCAGTTTTCGGCGATTTTCATATTTCTGAGCTTGATGTTTAGATCATCAAGATTTCAGTGGCTTTTCAAATATCCACATAGTACAAACTTGAAAAATTCATTACATCATCTGGTTTACAGAATGCGATACCATTGAAACTCATTTTCTGTCTCACACATCTCCAAAATACCAAGTCAGTTTCAATATGCTGTCATGTTAAATGACTATGTTGTATGTTTCTAACAGTTGGTCAACCCAACTATTCAGTGAGAGAAAAAACAAAGTGACTAATAACCTGTGTCATCAACTGATCCATGGTGAGGGCGTGCGTTCGAATCCCACTTCCAACACATATTTAGGCCCCCAAATGCGCTGGTACGGCTCAGAGTGAGGAGAGTAAGCTCTCCCTTTTGAAATCCTCTCAAGTGGCCACGTGCATACAACCACTGTCAGGTAAGTCCTACTCCCTGCTTTCTGGTTGCATCGCTGTTGTTTACGAAATTGGGAGGGCGAAAAACGAATATCCGGTACTTTAACCGGGTTGGTTTACTCGGTAGTTTGAAGTCCATGGTTATAAATCAGTGGCGTACATGCGTTCCAATATCCTGAAAAAACATATGGTGTATGAACTAATCGTTGGTCACCAGCTACCATGAGAATGCATCTCTTTACTTTGCTCCACTGCTTTGTGGATCAGACATTCATGTCAAAGGCTCTGGGCGTGGCCTATAACAAAACCACTTACTTCGGTTTGGGAACCCGTATAGTATCACAGCCCTCCAACAAATCAAGTGAGATTTGTGTGGCGCATATGTATCAGGTGCCCCCTTGTACCAATGTTTATGTGTTTAAATAAATAAATAAATAAGCTGTATCATCAAATTCCAAATAACAATTAACAAACTATACGTATTTATAGGCGCCCAGATTGATACAGGCAGGGATATATGTGCAGTTACTGTGGTTACATGAATGACCTATAATTGTAGCTGACTGATCATCTGCATATCATTTCATAAAAGTTGAGAGTCAGAGAATAAGTTATACAACACCAACAACTAAGTTTTCCTCAGTCAACGTGCTCAATGTTTATGATCACCTCAAAGAGGCAATTCTCCGACATTTCCCCCCATCGAGGGAGGAACGATTGAGGACATTGTTAGCACGTCACCCTCTGGGTGATGCTAAACCTAGCCACCACCTCACGCGCCTGCAATCCTTTGCAGGACCAACAGCATCTGACTCGGAAATAGTTAAGGAATTGTGGCTCGAGTCACTACCAGCTCATATCCAACCTACTGTGACGTTACTGCTCGAGGACTCACCGCTTAACCAGGTAGCCCTCATAGCAGACAAAATTTTGGCGGGGACTAGTAATAGAGACAGATATGTAGTTGCTTCAACGGCACGTCCTAAAGTAGACATGGACGCGGGTCATTCCTCAGCTCATGGCGACAGGGACGGGTGTATCCACACGCGTCTTAGTTTTCGAGACCGTTGTAACGTACCTCAACCCAAGTCCCTCGAGCTCGCTCAAGTTCTCGCAAACCCGTCACCACTCGCCCAAAAAGGGCATTTTTCAAGCCACGCCGAAAGGCGGTTTCGGAAGCGAGTGACAGTTGGTGCTGGTTCCATAGGTCCTTCGGGTCTGGCGCCCGCCGTTGTCGAGCACCATGCTCATACAAGGCGGTAAACGCCAGCGCCGGCGAGTAAAAGCGACCGTACTCGCCGGCCCTTCACCCCAGGTTGGTCGCCTATTCTGTGTGCCCGATTACCGCACAAACGCTAGGTTCCTGGTAGACACTGGGGCTCAAGTTTCTGTCGTACAACGAAGTAGCAACAAGTCACAAGCCACAGTGCCTCGACTACGCGCTGCAAATGGCTCAGTCATTCCTACCTACGGTACACGACAACTCGCGGTCAACCTGGGCAACCGACGACGGTATCTGTGGACGTTCATCATTGCTGATGTTCCCTCAGCCATACTAGGTATCGATTTCCTACAGCACTATGAATTGCTTGTCGATTCACGTAGGCTGCAGCTAATCGATACTTCGTCGAACAGCAAATTCATGGCTGTAAAGCCCACATGAACGCTTACCGAATCCTCGGCACTTTTTTACTCGCATGACGATAAATTCCACGCTTTATTCGAGAAATTCCCCATACTCACTAAACCACACGAGGAGCTTCCATCGGTGACCAATCATGTGGTACACCACATAGTCACCCGCGGACCGCCAGTCACGGCACGACCTCGCCGACTGGCACCGGACAAATTAGCTATTGCTAAGCGTGAGTTTGACTATTTACTAGCTACTGGTATTATTCGTCCTTCTCACGGTCCATGGACCTCTCCTCTTCACATGGTGCGCAAAAAAAGATGGGGTTAGTTGGAGACCATGCGGCGACTACCGAGCTCTAAACGTAGTTACGCGCTTTGATAGCTACCCCATCCCCCACATACACGACATCATGGCATCGCTCAAGGGCACGACTATCTTTTCCAAGGTCGATGCGGTACAAGCATATCATCAGATCCCAGTCGCTCTTGAAGATATCGAAAAAACTGCTATCACTTTCGCTACGCCTGATGCTTGCTTCGATCACGTTCACATAGACATTGTAGGACCACTGCCACCATTGCATGAGTATGATCACATACTCACGTGCATCGACCGCTTCACTAGATGGCCCGCAGCTATACCCATCACGTCTATCACGGCGGATAGCTCTATACGGTTGTCCCTCGACTGTCACGACTGACCGAGGACAACAATTTGAGTCCGCACTATTCTCCTCACTTACTCGGCTGCTTGGTACGGAACGCATACGCACTACCGCCTTCAAATTGTTTAGTTGAAAGGTTTCACTGTCAACTTAAAAGTGCTCTTCGAGCACACGAAAACGACGACTGGTACGAGACCTTACCGCTCGTTCTTTTAGGGGTCAGAACGAGCTTAAAGGAAGATATCCAACGTTCCGCCGCTGAACTTGTATACGGCACGACATTGCGTCTGCCCGGAGAATTCTTTACACCACGGAGCAGACCTAATTTTCACGTGATCGCTCGTCACGAAAAGACCTTCAAGGTTGATCGATATGGACGCGTCGAGATCGTCAGCATTGATCGTCTCAAATCAGCACACGTCGATGACTGTGCCCTATCTGATACTCTGAGATTCAATGCTAGATCTATCAAACCTAGCGGGATCCTTAAATCTTTTTCAGATCACACGCTAGATACATCCAAGACCTCATTCTCACGTCCCAGTCAACAGCACGCGTCATCTGCACTATCTACGGATGAGACGACAGTTTCACGTTCAGATCAGCAGACCACGCCGTCTCTGACCTCGGATGAGATTGCAGGCTCATGAAATACGAACGAGACTACCGTCTCACGTTCCGGTCGCCGAGTACAGTTGCCCGTACGCTTCCGCGACAAATCGCACAGTGAACAACCGATACGGTGTAGGATTATTCCTATACTACACGCATGCTACACTCTTCTCTTTTTTGATTTTCTTTTTGTTTCCTGAGCCCACGCCTTCGACCATCTCCGTTTGGTTCCGTCGACTTCAGTCAACTTTGGCGAAAGCTGGCCTGATCACCCACGCTGTTGTCAACGTACTCAGTCGATATTTTCGTTTCGAATGTTTGGCATAAGCTTGGTCTCGAACTTGGTCGTTACGGTCGCTTCTGGTCTGTTGGCTCAACATGATTTCGTCCTACGTCTGCAGCGTTTCTGGTCCGGACCTCTACAAACGCAATCTTCAGATTCTGGATACAAACCACTCGGGTAGCATGCCAACTCAAGCAACAAGTACAGCACATCACTCCTGGTACCGTTCTCTGAAAATAACCTTCGTTGGCAACTCGACGATCAACGATCGCTTTCCTGTTCGCCAATCCGTTCGTCCTACAATCGCTCGTCAGCCGATCATTCCCACGATTTAAACCGCTATTTATCGAAAGTGTAAACCCTTTCTAGCGGGAGGCTCCTGTAGTAACTCACTTTTGTCACTAGAACACGACTGGTTTAATAAAAACAATTATTATTATAACCAAATGTACCAGTGTTTGTTTTAATGTGCTTTTGTTTGACTGTGCTAATGACAGCTATATCGTGCTTCTTTTCTTATTCACACACTTCGATTGTAACTTCGCGCGAATTCGGTTACCTTCTGTAACCAAGCTTGTATCATGGCACGATCTAGGTATCCTTTCGATGCCACGAGATCGCCAGAAAATAAACATCGACTTGGTCCATTAATTTCCTTCTGATATTTGGCTTCTCGGGATTTTATGGAGTCATTTGGAACGAGTTTCTTGGTAGCGGTGTTCATAGTCAATCTCGTCTCGAAGACACGCTACAACTTGACCTGACATGACTTGGTATCTGCTGGTTGCCTGTAGAATACACTTCTACGTCTTACCAAGACTTCTTGATCGAGTTAGCTGAGTCGGGAACAACGGACTAGAATAGCCCATCGAATCTCTGAATCCTGATCCTTCGTTCCGTTCCGAATAAGCCGTATCAGGAGTATCATTCAAGTTTAATGAACCCAACACACTACAACAAGATAAGAATGAGTTTGATAAATCAGTATCATAGGTGTCTTCGAACCATTAATCTTATATCCTGCAGCAACCGAGTAAGTAATCCAGTTGTTAGGAAACAAGTAACAGAGAAGGATGGCAAATCAATTGATGAAGTAGTGAAAATTCATCAGTTGAGTTCACCGAGACATGTGTTACATATGCACGATCACCGATTGCTCAAACATGTGGTGTTTTATGATGTAGGAGTAGGTTGGAAGAAAGCTAAGGGTAGCCAGAACCAAACATGACACAAATCCATGAAGTCACTGACAAGTGGACTGAGCCATATTGGTAGATGTAAACTACCTGATTGGGATCCACGAGATGATAGTAACTGATGGTTAGAGATCTTGAATGACATGTTTCAAAATCGTTTGCAGTGGTGCGCGTGCATCCACTCTCTATGTTCTCCCAAATTCTAATATTCTGAATTCTTCATATCCTTTTTTTTCTCTTTGCAACTTTATTTCACTGTATCGTACTCCTTGAATAACATCTTCAAACCCTAATGTTTCCGATTACTGCTTATACTTTTACTACCTCTACCAGTATAGGATTTAAATGGACAATTGTATGTGTATGATGATGTGGTATAGCAACTCGAACTGATGTACGTACGTACGTACATATGTACGACGTTCTACGTTGTTGTTGTTGACTGATTGACTGATCAATCAGTGTATAATAGCCTTGATCAAACCATGGACAATTGTTTTCATAAAACTTACTTAAATTATCTGCTTTATTATAAAATAAACAAACAAAGAAAGAAAGAAAGAACAAATAAAGTAATCAATAATTAACCTTGACACTCTTCAAGTTTATTACAACGCTGGTCTTCTAAAAATGACCAATTACTTATACTCAATGGCCAATTTTTACCATCTACATAAGCTTCAATCCAATAATATCTTTCTTCTTCTTTTTCTCCTTCTATTTGCTGACTATCTGATCTATGTGAATGTGGTGAACTGGAATTGAATTGTTCATATTGATTTGATCGCTCTATATTAGCACTATTATTACTACTAGAACCTCGACCACTTCCTGCTGTACTACCACCAGTTGAACTGCCAGAACTACTCTAAATTATGAATTGATTTGTATAGAGGAAACATTGTTGTTAATTACTCAAAAGGAGTAGAATACAAAATCAAGTAAAGTTATCAAATGTATTAGAAATTAATGGCAACCTGTTCAAACGTTTAACTCCGCCCGGAACACCCTCTTAGGCTACTGCCGGTCCAAAGCCCGGATAAAGAAGGGTTGGGCATGAGGTTAGCAACATCGTCCCATAGAAAACGAACTTGCTAAAAAAATGCTAACCGGGAAAAATAATTCAAACCATTTAAACTCTGCTCTGGAAGTTAGAAGGTCTTCATTTAAAGTTTTTAGTTCATTTTTAAACGTTTGCATAATCTGTTTTCTAATTGTATAATACCTTTCTAAATAACTATTCTGTTTTACATTTGTTTGAAGTGAATAATGATGATACCAAAATGTATGTGCTTACTCAGTATTATGAAAGAATTAAAACCCATCATAATGGTAAATTGTCGAGGAAGGTGCTGGGTTTAATTTCAAATATGAATATGGACATTAGGATGCTGGTGCATCCAGCTGACGAATCTCAAACAGGATGAAACTCGCTTTCTGTATTTCACTACTACATATAAATATATTTATTATATACTATTGTTATTATTTTGATACAACGCCGTAATTACTAAAATGACCGTACTGATCATTTTTCTCAGTAAATGTTTGAAGTCGTCGGAGGTAGTCGACTGGAAACTCTAGACCCAGGTCTCGTGTTATTTATATCTCGTTAACAAAGAATACCTGTGACTCTTAGTAAACTGGTGTCTCTTAGTAAACTTGGTTCCGCGTCACATAACCTTACAATCTAAGACATCACTACTGAGATGTTAACAGTTCTCAATCTGGTAGAACTTATTATTCCTATGGGATTAGAACACAATTCAAAATTTACTGAAATAGGAGACTCCGACTAATTTGTCTTAGTTTGTCACTAACCAGCTGTATACAAACACAACCTTCAACTGCATCGATCCCAGAATTTTGACGTTTGGCAACTAGTATAATAATGCCAAGTCATTGAATGCACTGATCCAAATTCCCAGCTACAATTGATATGTGACATAGTATGATCCCTAAGCAATGTCACTGGTGAGCTTATAATTCATTCTCAGGTTGAATGGTCTAAATAATCAAAGTCTACCATTTTAAAGACTTCTAGAAATTCATACCGAAACTACTCATTAGTAAGCATAAAGTTCTCATGAAAATTAGCTTCTAACTGTGTAAAAACTCGGGAAGCTAATATTTGAAGAATTAGTTCGAATTACTTTAATATAAATCTATTAATTAGTTGACTTGGTATTGTTTGTTCGTATCATACCATTAATGTTTAGGGCTGCAGTTGATCAGTCTCTTGTTGGCATTTGTGCATACTGTGTGGATAGCTTCGATATTACCTTACGGCACATGCATTATAAGCGAAGGTGGATGATGGCTGATAATGGAATCCAGAACGCGCGTTTCGTCCTATTTGAGACTCATCAACTGGACGTACCTGCATCCTAGAGCTGATGTTCACTCCGAGACTCATACTTAGTACCGCTCGCTTCGAACGTTATCACATCATCTTGTATTCTACTGCTAGCCACCATCCATCCTTGCTTATTAATTAGTTGGTTTATGGAATTTTTGAAAAACCTTGAATATAAGTTTTCATATGTTTTTACTTTATTGTTTACTATTTATAAATGATAGCTGATTAACAATCAATGTAATATCCAGCTTTACATCCATAACTATATCACTATTTCCTTATTTAAAGTTATTATTTGTAATGAATTATTTTTTTCTGGTTATCGTATTTTTAGAGAAAGAAGCGCTGGAAGTGAATAAGACACACATTCAGGAAATCACCCAACTGCGTCACAAGGGAAGCGCTCTAGGCCGAAGGAGAAGAAGAAAACCAAAGATTACATTACACCGAGAAATGGAGACAGACATGAAAAGAATTAAAAAACTGAATAGGACTAGAAAGGAAGGCTCAGGACAGAGTGAGTCGGCGAATGCTAACCGGAGGTCTATACTCCACTGGGAGTATTAAAGATATCAATAATTGAGATCAGGAGTCAATTGAAGCTAGACCACGATGAAAAACCCGGAAGCACTGGGCGACCGTTTCGTCCAATCGTGGGACTCCTCAGCAGCCCACATCTACAACCCTGACTCGCGGGATTCGAACCCAGATCTAGTTTCAATTGACGATTTGCAATCATTCATCAGACCTTCTAATGTTCTGGGTTTTTTTGTAAGGTTGGAAACATTTGAATATTCTATGAGATTAGTAACCATGATGAATATAATGTCATAACTAATGGATTGATTACATAAAATACGTAATTATTTTCATTGATAGAATTTATTCAACTTACTCCTGGTTTCATATTTTTCTTAACTGATGCAGATCTTCTTGGAGATACTTTAGTAGTATTCAATTTATTCAATATAACTTTTGTATTGGTTACATCTTTTATACTTAATTTGACATTGTCACCTTTATTCACTTCTAATAGACGTCCTGAATTAGACGTTTGACTATTTTTGTCATCTATTATTGTATCAGCTAATATAATATAAGCAAAAATACATGCTCCACCATAACCTTCAGCAAAGATCATTTCTTTATTGCCCATTTTAATGCATAAACGAGTATAAACATTTGGTACAGATAATCGTAAATGAACCGTTATCAAACTATCATTAGAAGCCTATGAGTAAATGAGGAAAAAAAGAAAATTTAAATTGTTAGAATTTTCTGACTGAGATCATGAACCGATTGATGTTAGACCATCTTTGGAAACCTGGAAGTACTGGACGACCGTTTCGTCCTATTGTGGGACTCCACAGTGACAGTGCGCATCCATGATCCTGCTCGTGGGATTCGAACCTAGGGCCTTCGGTCTCGAGAGCGAACGCCTAACCTACTCGACCATTGAGCCGGCATTCAATGGTGATAGTGTCTAACATCAACCAATCCACGAAATTGCGCGACCATCTTCTTTTGTACTGAGACAGATACCTGTCTCTACCCGACATGGATTAGCTCCACTGGTCAAGACGAATAAATGATTGTTTTCTTCCAGATTTTCCATGGTTATCTAGCTTCAATCGACTCATGATCTCAACTAATGAAATTATTATAATATCCATAAAAACCTCTTCTGATATTCATCAACATATGCTCACTAGTGACTGGTTTCAAGAGATATTTCATAGAGTTCTCCTAGTGACAAGCAATGACCAGTGAAGTTCAAACGGGTCTGTTGTGTGATAGTAACTCACTGATGAAAATGGTAGACAGTGGCGCGATTTCGTGTATTGTTTGAAGTTAAACATTAACACCTTTAGGTGCCGGTCGGCTCAGTGGTCTAGTGGTTAAGCGTTCTCGCGTGAAACTGATAGATCCTGTGCTCGAATCCTGCGGGCGGGACGGTGAATGCTCACAGTTGAGGAGTCCCATACTAAGACTAAACGACCGTCCAGTGTTTCCAGGTTTTCTGTGGTGGACTCATAAATTCAACTCTAATTTCATTAAGCTTATTCGATAACTGTCAAAATAATTATCTTTAATTATAAGTTATTATCAGATAGAGAACCACTGAAATATACATAGCAATTAACAATCGTTTCTTTATAACTTACTTCTCCATAGAAGTAGACAATGACGCTATATGAAATTGATAATAGGAACTTCAAATTACATAAACTAGAATATATACTCTATCATAATAATCATCATATGTTTACGAGTAATTGCTGAAATTCGAATAAGAACCTATAATTTATAGAATTCAGTTGTGTTAAACATGAGACAAATGATGATAATGATTGCACAATGTCAGGAATTGATTGAATTTAGAAATATAAATCTTTACATCTAAACTTAGTTATCTAAAGGTTCGGGATCTCGTATGTTCAATCCAAAGTCAGGGTTATGAACATGCTCTGTTGATAAATCACATACTAGAATGAAATAGTTGTGTCA